>CAJPVJ010001643.1:0-15616 GCA_905397405.1 Oppiella nova | reverse complement strand
GATCACAACCGCACCGCTGATAGCGAGACGGGTATCGATAGGTCTGATTGGGTGGAGTTCGGGCGCCAGAAGTGTCGCTTTCATCGCGATTTGCCGCCATTTGTCTTCATTCACGGCGCGTCCGAAGGGATGGACGACGAGGCCGGCGAACGGCCGGACCCTAAGCCGCGCGCCCGACAACCGAAGCCGCAACTGTCGGCCCAAACAGAGGCGACACAAATCAATCTGAAGGACAATATCGATGAGGAGAGGACTCCCGAAGAGGTTGAGCTCATACTGAATACCGTGAAGAAACTGGAGGACAAGAATAAGGAGGCGGAGTGTCTGCCGTTCTTCAACGTCTTAGCCAATCCCAAGTCGATGTCCGAAACCGTAGAGAATATATTCCATACGGCGTTCCTCGTGAAGGACGGGTTGGTGCGAGTGGTGGATGACAACGAGGACGGGCCAGGGATTCAGTCGGTCGATGGCGACAACTCGGCAGATATGGACGAGGGCTCGGGGGCTGGCATTCAGTCTGTGATGAGCTTTACAATGAGGGACTGGCAGGAGTGGTGCAGACGTTTCGAAATCAAAAAGGCTGCCATCAAACACGTCAAGAAGTCCGCCAATTGATTGTATTTACCACTAATTGATAGTCATTTCTATTACCCGACCATTTGATTCTCACATTTATATAAATACAGTATTTCTGAACTAATTATTGATTGTTTTCTCTGCCATTGATAGCATATATTTTGTTAATTAATAGTATTTTGTATTTAATTGTAATTAGAAATAAAATGTAATAAACAACAAGTTATCGCAACATTTTAGTTTATTTTAATTATGATTTTAAGTGTCATATAAAGTACGGTATATGCTATGGGTTTGGTTTGACTTGTGAGACAGATATACCCAAAAATTTTTCCTCGTCTTTGATCCACTGCTCAACAGATTCCTTATTCTTCTCGAACTCCTGTTGCTCTTGGATCAGCTTCTGGTGATAGGCCTCCAGTTTGTCGGTTTTGATTTTGTCGCAGTACTCAGTGGCCAGTCGTCTCAACTCGCCCTTACGTGTGGGCTTTCGGTATATCTCTCCCAACTTCGGCGGACTGTATGTTATTTTGAGTGATTTGGTCACGAAATCAAACCTCTCTCTGTCCGTATAGTACAACTCATTCAACATTCTGTTCCGCTTTAATGTCAACCCATTGCTGATTATCTTCATTCTCGCCGCCTATTCATTGGACTCACAATTAGTTAATCAATCAGTAAATTGTGTAATAAATGCATGGATTGAGTGTTTGGGGAATTAGTGGGTTGTTTGTGTGCAGTATCTCATACAAGGGTTAATTAATTTACAGTAAAGCGGTAATAAAAATACAAATCGATCACTAAATCTAGTATTAAAATGCATCCAATCTTCTCAAACTCAATTGAATGGTTAAGAATTATACGAACCCATGGATCAACTTTGAGGAAGTGGTGCAAAAAGTTGCGAATCTTAACCGTATAGTCGGTAACTGGAAATTAAACGTAACATAATTACAGATATTATTGTAAGATATAGCAAACAATGTATGCTTTAGTGGGCACTCACTTCTGGCTTCAGGGGATGTCTTGTCCATGGGATGCCTTCGCATGACTTCCATAATGTGGTGTTTTTGGTATTTCACAACTTCTTTCTGTTAAATTAATCAAAAAGTTGATGACAACAACATTCATAATAAGTATTAAGAAGTAATGAATGCAATACTCTTTCGGCGAACTCCAGAGTGAACTGTCGTCTCACGACTTCCGGTGCACTGAAAATACAGACAATTATTATTGAATGGGAAAAGACTTAAAACTGAAAATACTTTTTCAATTCCTCACTGAACTGTGCGTCCAGAATGAGAGCCTTCTTATCCCACGTGCCGATGTCCTGCACCTCATCACCTGATCATTCATACAATCATAAGACCAGTGGTAAGGGATGGCTACGACATACCGGTTCTCAAGTGTCCGGGCAGTTGTCGCTGACGTTCCCAATAAAATGGTAGGAAATCGTTGGGCCAGTGGTGCCATTTGCGATACCGGCGCCCAAACCGTTTGCTGATCACCACAGGGAAGCCATTTCCGCAACACCTGTCCACCAGCACCGGCCGATCGGTGTTCACTAAATCCCTGTTCAACAGTGAACTCACGATCTGTTTGTTATAACTGATTATGAAGTGATGTCTTAGAGTTTGGTTGGCGTTCAACGCTGTCCTCAATGTGATCATCGCTTAAGACATGAAAATATATGACACAAAACAGTGAGATATTTGTTGTAATATCTAATGGTTTCTAATTAAGTGTCAGATTTAACACAAATTACAGATTTAATGATTAATTAGCATATTAGATCACTACCATGATAATTAATTACATAATCGCCCATAAAAGGCATATAACACAACACGTACAGCGCTATAGTTAAGCCATTTATGCGCAAACTATACGTCAGATAACATGTGTGCGTAAACATTAGGGACTCGTATTAAACTGTTTAATTTAGACATATTTATGACAATATTGTGTTAATTGTTTTACTCATATTTGCATTGAATTAATATATGAAAAGTTAAATCAATAGTAAAATTATTGCAAAATAACAGACAATTTCTGTATACGAAAAGTATGGCCTCAACGGTGCGGAAATTATCATCAAAAGTGGCACTCATTACAGGTTTTTAAGATAATTAGCCGGACAATAATATCATATATGTAATGGATGTAACTTATAATTACCTCTAATTGTGTTGAATATTATTTGTCCAGAGATTTGTATTTCACTTGTTTTTTAAGGCAATGAATACAATGAGAAAAACAATAGTTTTTGTGCAAAATTTAAATCATATGTTCAGTGAATAGTGTTTGTGAGCGCTATCTTTGAATATGGTTTTCTAGTCACAGAATATTCTGTAGTTTTGTATTTCATTACTTTTATGATTTCACTGTAAATTTTATATTATGTATAGAATTGTGAAAATATAAAAAAAATGTTATATTTATTACAAAATGTATTTATTTTTACGAAGTTTTTCTGTGAATCCAATGAATGCCATATTAATAGCAATTTATATGTGAATTGAAGGCTCGAGTTCTGGCATAGGGAGGGCCACAGCGCTGGCATTCAGCCAATTGGGGGCCAAACTGTCACTCACTGGACGTAATGTGTCGGCCATACGGGAGCTGAAGAACAAGTGTCTGACCAAACACTCGGCCTATCAGTCGGACGACACCATTCTTGTGACCAAATGCGAGCTGACCGACGAGACGGACGCCCAGCAACTGGTGCGCCAAACGGTGGCTCATTTCGGGCGCCTGGATATACTGGTGAATAGCGCCGGTATCATAGAGTTCGGCTCAATCGAGAGCACATCACTGGAACAGTTTGATCGCGTGATGAATGTGAACCTGAGGACGGTTTACCACTTAATGATGCTGTCGGCCGACCATTTGGTGCACAGCAAAGGCAATGTCGTGAACGTGTCGAGCGTTAACGGGTTGCGGGCCTTCCCTAACGTACTGTCCTATTGCATAGCGAAGGCAGCCGTGGATCAGTTGACGCGATGCGCGGCCATCGAGTTGGCGCCCAAACACGTGCGCGTCAATGCCGTCAACCCGGGGGTCATCAACACTGGGCTACAGATGAGGGGCGGACTGTCGGCCGAGGCGTTTGAGAAGTTCCTGGAGCACAGCCGCACCACTCATGCCTTAGGCCGACCCGGACTCGCCCACGAAGTGGCCAACACTATAGCATTCCTCGCCTCAGACGACGCCTCCTTCATCACCGGCGCGACACTGCCTGTCGATGGGGGCCGACACGCCCTCTGTCCCCGATAGACACCGTATGTCTGAGTCATTGCGATCTCCATTCAATGGACCAATTCTTTGAATTTGCTTTTTATCTCAATATTCAGAATATATTTTTATATTTGAATTATTATTTTGTTAAGAATTAGAGCTTATTTTGAGATGTGTTTGGGTGGACAGCCCTCCCGACGCTTCAATCGACTCAATGATTATTATTATTGTATTTTTGATTTATTTTGTCTTTTATTTTATTTTTTATATACATTTAGTAAATCATGTAATCGTTAGTCAAATGGATTAAAAGTTAATTATGTTATGTGTTTATAGGTATATGTCCTACAATTAAGTAGTTATCAAAAATACATACAAATGGTAACAAAAATAAGACATAATTATATGATAAGTGGCTATAAATCCAACAAATGTTTAGCTAACTCTCGGACCACATCCATGTCCTCCACATTCAACGACTTCAGCGATATATTGAACGTTAAGACAAGGTCTTCGGCACCCGTTGTGTCACCGGCGGTGTCGTGAAGGCCAGCACCGGCACCAATGGTGGCGCTCTTGCCATCGATCAGTGTTTGCGCCAAATATCGACAAATGGGTGCCAATTGGGACTCATCTGATCCCAAGAGCGTCTTCGTGGTGTAGATCTGGTTGTGTTTGACGTACAGAACTTGGATCCAATTGGGAGCTATGTTTGACATGTCGGTGATGATGAAGAGGTTAAGGTTGGCGATGGATATGAGGTTCAATTGGTGGCCATCGATGTCCACAACGCGTGACTTCTTCGTGAATGAGGACATAATAAGCACGTGTTTCGGGACTAATGTGTCGCTTGTTGTCAATGAATGGTGTATTGAATGCAGTGTTTGTGTCACTACTAGAGGGCGCCCTTCAATACAAACATTGCAAACATGTGTTGACAACAAAAGTTGAAAGTTTTCAAACATTTGTCAATTCAATACATTTTGATGTAATTTCAGTGATTACTAGAGTTGTGACAAATTGTGGTCTCAATCATGCAGTCATTCAAGCGATCATATCTGAAATTGCCGTTTATGGCATCACTCATGAGTGGACATCAGATATTGCTGAAGAAATGCTTCATCTCAAGACCCGTTTGCGGCCAATTCGTGGTTAGAGTGGTTGCCGACAGCCACTGGAAGTGTTGGAAGCGTTTTGCGTGCCATCAACAGCTGAACATCAACCACACACTTGTGTCCAGTAGTGTCTCTTCCAAGAGAATAGTATTCAATGATTACGAGAATCAGTTCGCCTTCAAAGTCATCGAATCGCTTATAAGCGAAGAATCGGTTGATATAAGTGAAGACGTGGGCACTAATGGATCCGTTGATCATATTATCGATAAGTTTATAGCCATTCCTCCCGAAGAATTCAGAGACAATCCAATTATTATCAACGAATTGGTGCGAGCGGTAAAGTCATTGAGTTTCAGACAATTGCTGTCTGTCTTGGAATCGATGACCAAATGGCCGGTTCTTGAGCTCACGTTTGATCCGTTATACTATAAAGTGTGGTCTAATATAGACCACGAATTGGATGATAGGCTGACAGCGGATCAGTTGAATGGCGACAAAGATGTGGAGAAATATCTGTTGTTTGGAAACATGTTTTACAGACTGAAGACCGCAAACATCACTCAATTCAACGACACTTTAGTCAAGAGATTGAGTTCTTCTGACCACGAGTTGAATAAGACATCGATTCTTCACCTCTTGTTTTACGCGAATCTTCACCGAAGGCTTGACCCAAAAGCTGCTGAATATATAATGAGACGAATGGAGACTTTGGTGATTGACATGGATTTGGATGAATTGGGAGTGTTTTGTATGTCTTGTTTTAAGACAAACACTAAACTGACGGATCAGTTGTTGACCACAGTTATCGGCAAATCCATTAGCGATGTCTCGGATGAGACCAATGGTATGACACGAACGTCGATCACGAAATGCATCCGACATTCATATCACTTCCCCATTCACTCCCACTTTCGGTCACAATTGGGTCAATACATCGATAAATTGAAACAATTGTCAACTAATGATACGATCACTTCCACTCATTTACTGCATCTTAAATGCATGGCCCATGTCTGTGATAAGGAGCTCATGGATCACACGTTTGACAAACTTTATGACAATCCGCAGGCTTTCCGTCTTAAAGACATTGAACGCGTATTCATGTGTTTATCTTATTTTAGCCACGAATTAGATCCCAAGAAAGTGGAGTATATTTGCCATGAATTACACACAAATGCAGATCACTTCCAGACGTATCAATTGCCGCATTGTTTGCTAAGTATTTTGCGTTATTTAGCGATTTTGCAAATCTATCCAAAGTTATTACTTCGGCACTGCTTTGAACCCAGTTTTGTGGCCAAAATAACCAGTAAGTTATGTATGCAATCATTCATATGCTGTAGACATTACATACATTATAAGCTATTTAATTAATTCTATTACTAATGGATTTAAAATGAGTTTTTGTGGTATTTTATGAATAATTTTGTATTTCCACAGAATATTCACGGCTTGACTTTCAAAGACAATTGCTGACAATGAATACGACGCTATCCATAGAAAGGTACGAAGAATTTGGTGACATTCTGGTGGACCCGCAACGGGTGTATTGCTATCACCGCTGGATTCTCGCTGAAGAGAAGCAGTCCATCCCTCACACCACCAGAAGACATAAATCGTTGAACACTATCTATAGATGTCTGCAGTCAGGTCTACAACAAAGAGTGCAATTGTGTCACATATTTCCCTTCAGAAGCTCTCCATTTGTGGTGATATGGGCTCCAAATGACAAACACTTTTCGTTAACTCCCACAACAGAATTGAAACAAAATATGTTTAGCGATTGTATAGCTATTAATGTGTTGTTAAGCGATGACTACTCAATAGTAGGCAAACAAATGAAAGGATCTGTGAAATTGGAAAATAGATTACTTGAAAGACTCGGTTTTAAAGTAGTGTCCATACAGTGGCACCACTTGAATGGCTATATCGATAGATCCACGAGAAATAAATATAATGCCATTATTAGAGAGGTGGCTAAAATTGACCCGAGTTTTAGTTAAAATGGGTTTATAATTATTTGTAATTATTTGTAAATCCATTTATAAATATATAGTCTATGGTATATTTGATTGAATAAAACAAATTGTATTCGTTGTACAAACTATTACAGTTGTATTTATCAAATAGTTTGTCATTTAAAAAATCAATTTTAATACTATTTGAAAACAACAATAAAATTAATTTCATTTGCTTTGAAAGACGAGAGAAGAGCAGAAGAGCTGACCGGCGCTTAAGGAGAGCTTAAGATCGCGAGAGAAGTGTTGAATCCATTGGCGCTCAAGAGATTCGACGACAATCTGTGGACACCTTTCGATCCAAGCGTTCGGAGCCATGAATAGGATTATCGAGAAGTTGTCCTCAAATAAGTTCGTGAGAGTCGGTGCACGCAATCAGATCAGCGCCGGCATCGCCACCATTGACGGCAGCATTTGGATCGTCTTCCGGAGTCGCAAAGTCTTCAAACGCCCCATCATTTCGCGCGACCAGAATATTCTTCGGACGCGCCGTGAATGAAGACAAATGGCGGCAAATCGCGATGAAAGCGACACTTCTGGCGCCCGAACTCCACCCAATCAGACCTATCGATACCCGTCTCGCTATCAGCGGTGCGGTTGTGATCGTCATCAGCGGCGCCGGCATCTGATCCCCCGATGCGATGGAAGGGATTGATTGCCGTCAAGAGTTTCTCCGCGAACTCCATGGCGTCGAACTGTTTGCTGTCGGTCTGCATCTTACGGATCAACTGAAGGGTGTTATCCGTGTTCTTCCGCAACACAGTCGACTCCAATGGCATCACATCACTGACACCGCCGTCGATGAAGCACTTGTCCTGACGTTTCAATTGCTTCGAGAGGTGACCAATGGATGAGGAGATAGTGTCACACTTCTCGGCCTCATCGGTCTGCGCGTCGATGTCTAGTAACGTCTCTCTGGTCTTCTGGATCTGCTCTTCAGACAGATTAGTCTTCATGAGTGTCTCCTTTCCGTTCAACACATCGGCTCCGGAGGACATCTGACTTAAGGGCACCTCTTGTCCCTCATCACCACTACCACTGCCATCACCATCACCTCCAGCATCACTGCCGTCGCCAAAGAGTTGGGAATCGCTGAACACGTCTTGAGACATATGGTTAACCTATGGATCAAAGTGTGGATCAAATTAAAGACCAAATATTTCTACGAAACTAAACGCTCAGTCATTTGGCGGTATTTGGGCCACACATATAGGACGTCTCATTAATTATCGGGAGTTTGACTGCAAATTGTGATTAAAATCAGATTAAGATATTACAACCACTTGTAATATTGAATTAAAACAATTTTATTAACAAACAATCAACAATCCTTATAATAAATTTTAATTAATAGTTCACTAATTATCATAATTAGTATATCTATTGTGAACTTAGGGGTCAAATAAATGTTAAGTTTTTATGACATTATTTATGGACTGAATTGAGTTTTTCTTGTGTTTTTGTGTTTTGAATTGAACCCAAAGTGACATTCATTTGACACCAAATGTCGGACACGAGTGTCGATAGTCTTCAGGACTTCTCGAGGGTTCTTCGCCTTCTTCACAGTCGCGCCAAAGACTCGGCCGACATATTGAAGGCTATGTTGGATGAGGTGCTGAGGAATAGGTCCCGACAGGTGAGACAATCGCACAAATCTGCACATTTTGTCACATGATTTGATCCACTCTTAGGACCAAAAGTCTTCAGCGAAACCATTGAAGGGCATCGAAACGGCTGTTATAAAGTCGTCCATTGATTACAAAAGGGATTTCTCGGACACCAAGAGATTTGACACAAACTTCGATAAAGTAAACCATTATATCGTTTGCAGACAACTGTCGCTATAATTGACCGCAAAATGTATTTCCCGTTCATTAGTACCGAAGCGAGAGTTTTGAGTACCCGTTGGCCTCCAAGAGACAGCGCTTGGATGCACCGCAACAGACATCCCGTTCCACCACATCGTCGCCCACACCCATCGGCGCTGTCCTTCAAATGCCACCAAAACTATCATCCATTCAGTTGTCCAGTAATACTGTGAATGTGATCGACGAGTACCAGTTCACTGAAGGCCCGACCACTACCAGCACCGGTATCTCTACGATAACAGCGCCCACAGCCATGAGAGCCACTGAGGAGGACTCGGAGGCCACGGATATCGAGGACGAGACCGCAGATGCCGGAGAGTTTGCGGTGGAAATGGGTTTGGCGTGCGTTCACTGCAAACAGATAGACATCGCACCGGGGAATCAGTTGGTCGAGTGCCAGGAGTGCCATAATCTCTACCATCAGGAGTGCCACAAACCGCCACTCCTGGACCTCGACGTGTCTGACCCGCGGTTTGTCTGGTATTGCGCTAAATGTCAGAAGACTATGAAGAAAATTGCTGTAAAACCGGCCAAAAGTAGCGCAAAAGGTCCGCCGCCCGCACCCACTGCCGCACTTCCTGTCCCGCAATCAAAGGAGTACTCACTTCCCGGCAGTAAAGCGAATCCAAAGGGCGACAGCGGCTCAGAATCGACTGCTCCCGCCATTAGTAGACTTATTCAGCCCTTTAAACGCGAGCCAAAGGTGTCGATGACTGGCCAGACATCCACAGCTACCAGCGCTGGTGCTAATAGTTCACAGTCGGCTAAACCTATTGGTTTGGCGGCGTTGGCTAACATAAGCCGTTCCGCATCTATTGGTAGTAATAGTGGCAATAACTCTAAGAGTAAGAGTGGAAACAACGGGAACGGCAATAGTGCCGGTGCTAACCCATCTCAGGCCACCAGTGGTGCCGGCGTTGAGAAACGACTGCAAATGCTTAAGAAAAAGTCCAAAAAGTGACACTAATTTAGCGGTTTATGTGATTTAATTGTCATTTTTTAATTGGTAATTAATTTATTGACATTTTCTTATAACTTATTTTTAATTGTAATTATTTTTTTGAGACTATTATTGTATTATTATTATGGAATACCTTACGGTACTTGATTTTTGTGTACTCGTATAAAATATTGTATTCAATGAATGAAATTAATTTTCAATTTGATGAGTGTATGACAAGCAATGTACGGTACTGTACTAGTTTAATAATAAAGTTTTTTACTGCATATTTAAAGTTTAAATTACGATAATTAAAGTAGTTATCAGTACAATGGTAACGAGTAATGCAATTGATTTGTTTAACAACTTTGAACCTACAGGTGACCTCCTGTTCCCAATCCAATTCATATAACCATTTTGTCACCCTTTCCTTCACTCATCATTGAAAGTAAGTTTGTTGCCATCGGTTCCAACCATTCCATTGCATCCATTCCTTCTGCCTCTGTGTCTCAACTTTACTCACGAGTTAGGATGTGTTGGGATATCCAAAGTGTTTAGTAATTGTCTACAAGTTTTAAATACTTCAACAAACAAATTATGAAACAAATGAGTGTTTCATTCAAATGAACCGCACTTTGAATGCAAACAAACCATACGTTTGCTGTGTTATGCCATTGGATGCGAACGACACGTGTATTCATGTGTTTACGTCTCATATGTTTGGCATTCATTCAAAACATTNTTTTAAATACTTCAACAAACAAATTATGAAACAAATGAGTGTTTCATTCAAATGAACCGCACTTTGAATGCAAACAAACCATACGTTTGCTGTGTTATGCCATTGGATGCGAACGACACGTGTATTCATGTGTTTACGTCTCATATGTTTGGCATTCATTCAAAACATTACACAAACTCTTAGTGTCTGTCAAAGCATTCAAATCGTATGAATCGGACGCTAAGACACCGATCACCACAACCTGTCATCTGTGGTCAGCATTAAGATAATGAGCGCTAAACCCGTGGACACGACACTACAGTTGGCCACACGATCGGCCACTTATAACATCCTATTACAGGTCAGTCTCTCCTCAATACCCGTCCATTCAATACAATCCCTACTGATTGTGGTGATTGTCATCTCAATCACAGATCAGCTTAAGAATCGTGACATTTGTGGCCAATGCTGTCATCTTAAGGTCTATTAGTCGGGATGTGTTTGGAGTGATTAATGTCAGGTAGAAAAGTGCATGTCTTGTAATCACTTGAGATAATTATCTCGTTTCTGGTCCACAAGACTGTTGCTGTTGTACACAACCATTCAGTTCTTAAGTCGTGAGCCATTCCGTCGGGTCAGTACCGGTGCCACCAAAACACATGACTGGCCACAAGTCGTACGACTTATTAGTCTCTCGTAAGTGGAGAGAGAGAGAGAGAGAGAGAGTCTTATCAATGATCTAATGGATTGTAATCTGTTTCCTAACCACCGATAGGATCCCATTATCTCTAGTCTTCGGCACAATTCTGTCGCTCATATGGTATCACACTCTGGAGCGACCGGACCCTCAATTGTGTCCGGATTACAGGACAGGCATTGTCTGCATATTCTCATCGGTGGTCATTGAGTTGTTGGCCGAACCCCTGTACGTGTGGGCACAGACTCAGGGCTTTATAAAACTGAAAGTCATGGCCGACGGCCTCTTTCTGATGACCCGAACCCTCTTAATGGTGGCTCTGGTGTCTCGATGGCCACAGAAGGCAATACTGGTGTTCTCTGGCGCACAGATATGCGCCTCCCTGTCCTACCTGTGCTTATATTACGTGTACTTTATTTACGTACAAAAACGACGGTTCAGTGATTTTATGCCTAAAATGAGTGCTAAGAATCAGGTATTGATAGACAAAAACTACGGTAAATGATATAACTCTCTGACATACCCGTCCCCATCCCAGCCCTACATAGACCGGTCTCTGATCATAATAACCATAAGTTTCCTGAAGAACACGACACTCAAGCAGTTCCTGACAGAAGGCGAGCGCTTTGTGATGACATTCCTCCGGGTGCTGACGTTCGCCGAACAGGGCGTCTACGATGTGGTCAATAACATCGGTTCACTGCCGGCGCGCATGATCTTACAGCCCATCGAAGAGTCGGGTTTTGTGTTATTCACGCAGAAAATGGATCGCCAAAAAGCACCGGCAGATCAGACGCCCTCAGATTTAGCCGAATCGGCGCTTATTCTCAGAAATTTCATCAAAATTATGTCGTTATTGGGTTTAATTATATTGATATTTGGCGTCAATTACTCAGAGCTGGCGCTTCTTATATACGGCGGTCGACCCCTGAGTGCCGGTGATAACGGGTTGGCCACTGGTCTGCTTCAGTGGCACTCTCTGTATATCTTGTTTATAGCCATCAATGGTATTACAGAGTGTTTCACATTCGCGGCGATGAATAGCAGACAATTGGATGCGTTTAATAAGAATATGATTTATATTTCTGTCGTATTCCTCATGAGTTCCTATTTGTTGACCAAATGGTGGGGCAGTCAGGGCTTCATTATGGCTAATTGTCTCAATATGGGCTCCAGGATTGCCATCAGGTGTGCCCCGACACTAAAACTCATTTCATTCATTTGACTAAATATCCGATTCGTTATATTTTTAGCGTAAGATTTATTAAATCTTATTATGGAAGCACTAAAGTCGTCGAACCACTCAATGGATCCATTCCTCATCAGTTTGTTTTGTGGACATTTGTGTCCACTTTTGGGATACTTTTCACTATAAAGGTTTGTTTTTGATTATTTAATTTTTAATGTTTTAAAGTTTCATTTAAAATAATTCAAAACTTATTTGAATATTTTTGTTTGTTTTTTCTCAATACTTTTAGCCATACCTGTGCTGCGCCGACGACTCATCATTATTGCGAATTATAATTTATATAATTTTTGGATTAATGTGTCTTTTAATGAATTTATTTGTTATTTATGTAAAAGAGAGAGATTTAGTTGTTTTTATTATCAATTTATTCAAATTCAAAACAAAAAGTTTATGATTTGTTAATTTTCTATTTTTTTATTGTACCACAAAACATGAATAAAATTGGAAATATTATTTAATTATTCAAATAAGTTTTTATTTAATGTATTATAAAGTTTAAGTGTTAGTTAAATGTTTATAATTACAAATTATTTTTAACGCTGCAATATTAAAATTAAACATTATTGCAGTTCATAGTCTAACTATTATGTTGCATAAATGTAGTTTGCATAAATGTAACAAAACTTTTAATTCATAGCATTTTAATGTGATTTTATGATCAGCTTTTAAATCTAGTCGAAATGCTTTAGTTTTTTGTTTTCCAATTAGAATGGGATTTAAACCTACCTTTTAAGCACCCGGTGCTCATTATTCATGAGTTTTTCTTATTATTCATTAGGAATTCCTGTTGCGATGACTGCGGATAAGAATAAGAGAATCGCTATTTAAATCTCCATTCAATATATAAAATGCATTTAATTTGCTTTTTATTTAATTATACTAAAATAATTTGCACCTTGTTTAGTAACACAAGAAATGAATTTATTGAATGCAAACATTCCACATGTATTCACGGGTATCCTAATCTTTGCGGCTAAGAATTAAATGGGTTGATCACCAAAACTGTGACCTCTTTTTTTTATGGCACCTTTACTATTTAATTTAGTATTGATTTTATAGATTATTATAACACTATCTGATGAGAAGTCTATAAAAATACATTCTTTAGTAAATGCTTTACTTTAAGCACCAATTCATGATTCAAGTCATTTGCAACAAACAAATAGTTTTTTTTATTTCATGAATCTTTGAGATATACGTATATTTCATGTCTTATTATATTAAATGTTTTTATTTTACAGGAGAGAGAGAGAGAGAGAGAGAGAGAGAGAGAGAGCTTACAGCCAGTAGTAATAAAGGAACCGGTATATCGTATAAGTTTTTCTGACTTGTAAGCGCAACTTTTTATTAACATTTTGTTCTTTCCATCGTTATATACCTGACCCCCTAATAAGATCCTCTCTCTCTCTCTCTCTCTCTCTCTCTCTCTCTCCTCATAATAAGCAGTGACTCTCAATGATGAAGATATATCGTATAAGTTTTTCTGACTTGTAAGCGCAACTTTTTATTAACATTTTGTTCTTTCCATCGTTATATACCTGACCCCCTAATAAGATCCTCTCTCTCTCTCTCTCTCTCTCTCTCTCTCTCCTCATAATAAGCAGTGACTCTCAATGATGAAGAGGTTCTGGCACTTTGTTGGGCACATACCTGTGTTCGAGAATACCTGTTCGTTCAGATGGTGTGTCTGTGAGAGGAGAGCAGCTGCAGATCGAGACACAGGTATGTGAAGTAGTGCTCTCTTCTCAGGTAACAAGTCTTATACCTGAGAAGTCGTTGAGAGAGACACACACTGTTCCCCCCTATGACGGTGTGAGTGAGTGTATAGTAGTTCTGAGGGCAAGGGATATCATACGAGTGCCATCAGTGCCATCAGTAGCCATACAAAGGCGCAGATCTCATAAGCATTTGGAGATGTGTTTGGCTTTGATTTTTGGAGTTCACAAGACCTGAATGTCTTGTATTCAATCAAATCAATACCTTTTCGTTTGTCGGCTATTCATATCTGACTCTAAACTATGGCTTTTTTATGTCCCGTCCGTATCCGAAGAGGCAAAAAGAAAAAAGGTCTGTCCATTGCCTTTGTGTGCAATTACTGTACAGTAATACCAATTATAGCTACCTGTCCATTGAGTTAGGCACTGCAGAAAACTTTGTGTGCTTATGTAAAACTAGTCTTTTATACATTGTTTTACTAAAATCAGTCTTATACTATTGTTTAATTGTATATATCATTTCCGTTGCATACAGTAATTCTCACTCAGATCCCTGTCCACTCTCACATACCCATCACTTCCACTGAAATCTTTTTGAAACCTATTTTCTTATTTATTATACAGTTATAACTTGTGTTTAGTTTGTAACTTTAAACTATTTATTTAATAATTTTCTCATTCATTTCTATAATATTTAAAAACTTTATTCTGTTGTGTTGTATACAATACTTTGTATGTGTTCTCAAATAACATTTGCTTTTCAAAGGTGCATTAAATTAATGTCATATTGTCTGATGTCTGTCCTTAGTTTTGAAAAACTATTGTATTTATTGCTTTTTTAATGTTAGCTATTTATAATAGTTTTTGTCTTAAATCTCATCGAAATTAACTTTTTAATGTTTTCGAAAAATTACTTGTAAGCTATACTAATACTATACTTGTTAGTACTTAATAATTTTTTAATGCCTTAATATTTGTCCCATACAGTGCATAGGAATTAATGTTGATTTACCTTAGTATATTATATCGATATAATAAAATATATTAATTATTTGTTCGAGTATTGTAAAATTATAATTATATAAATACACAGAAACCGATAAGATATCGACGCCGCCGTCCATCGGTCGCATAACGGGGAGCGCCTCCATCGAGACACTGGTGAGGGTAGGCATCGAGAAAGAGCACGGGTTGTCGCCCGACTCCAAGATGGTAGTCCTCCACGACTTCCAGCCCTGTGTGGACGACGAGCTGGAGGTACGTCGGGGACAGATAGTGAACGTGTTGTACCAGGAGAACGACTGGGTGTATGTGATCGCCGCAGACACACACCGGGAGGGCTTTATACCCCACTCATACTGCACTCCCGTCGAGAGTCATTTGGCGGGACTGGCGCTCGTGAAGCACAAGAAAATGCCCCGAAGTATAGCCGGCGACTACGACTACGGCACCGGCGCTGACCAACTGTCCACCACTAAGA
>CAJPVJ010001642.1:0-15618 GCA_905397405.1 Oppiella nova | reverse complement strand
CGCTGTGAACGGTTCCAGCACTTGGCGAAAGTTGACCATCAATTCGTTCACATTTTTGCCCACTTTTCCCCTTTTGATGACAAAACTGTGCGGAGCTTTGGTCAGCGCTTCCGGCTCTTCGGCCCCTCCTTTCGACCCCTTCTTGGACTGCGGTTTCCGTCAAACAAAACGAGAGATCAGTTTATTATCACCACATTTGCGGCCATTTAAGGCTCCAGACGTTTGACATACCTTTCGCTTCCGTCGACCCATTGGTTCCGATGTATTAATAAATTGAGTCCAAAGTTGTGTTTAATTTAATGATTAGTTTTTAACGACAATTAAATGCGGTTTTGGTTTTCAATTGGATATGATTTGCAGTCAATGTTCAATACACAACACAAACACGTGTTTTCTGTTCACAACATTAGGTCAATACAATTTATGCCCTTTTTATGCTACATAACTCAATGCTAGTCAATAGTAAGTAATTTATATAAAATGGTTTTCCAATTGATTGAATC
Organism: Oppiella nova; assembly: GCA_905397405.1. Classification (NCBI taxonomy): domain Eukaryota; kingdom Metazoa; phylum Arthropoda; class Arachnida; order Sarcoptiformes; family Oppiidae; genus Oppiella; species Oppiella nova. The sequence continues at coordinate 15,115 of CAJPVJ010001642.1, read as the reverse complement.
AAATTTTTTGTGGCATTTAAATTTCTAATGTTAACTTTTAATGTAATTAAATTAGTTTAGATTAATTGATAAAAAATATTTATACATTATACTGTAACATGAAAACGCTACGTCCATTTCCACACCACCCTTCCTATCCATATTTAATTTTAATTAAGTATTTATAATTTAAAACAGATCAGTAGACTAACTGTAACTTAACCTGGTTAATCTGGTTCTAAAAACTTTTGCAACAAAAAACTTTCTAAAACTACACAAAACTTTCATAAATAAACTAATTAAACAAAAATTTAATTTTTAATCACATAACCAAATACACCCTAATCATATCTCTTAATCTTAACTTATCTAGATAGTTGCCGTTATTTATATATGTAGTTTATTTAACATTACATAATATGTTTACTCAAATGTCTGGCTAAAGAGTTATCCGAGAATCCCATTAACTTATCAAGGTATTACTGGTTAAATCATCTTATTATCTGGTAATATTAAATTGACATTTTGTATAAGTATAAGACTTTTATCGAGAATAATACCTGACAAATATAATACTGGATATAATTATGCAACAATGCATTGAAATTAAATTATAGTGTATTGTATTTATTGTACAATATTTGCGACCTTTAATACAGTGTTCCCCTGAATTGAGTGCAGTTTTAGTGCGGTTTGTATTTATTTAACTACAATGTCCTCGACAACCTGATTATCTCAATGTAGTACGTGATGGATACAAATACCAGGGAAACTCTGGCAGGGATTGCCTTTAAATAGCAAATATATTTCACTCATTCAACACATCCACTGAAATCATGAATTTATAATTGACTTTGAACTGCAAACTTACACATAATTGTTATAACACTTGAATGCAATAAGACTTATTGAATAAGTTATATAACTTAACACTTGAAATAAATTAGTTTCAAAAACTTTTAAACTCATCAAAAAAACTCAACTACTTTTGAGACCAGTTATGAGTCTAATTGGGAAACGAGTGCTCTTTCGTCAGGTAATGATTAAACCAAAACCAAAAGTGCATACAATTAACACAAACTATTGAATCACCCAGCTATTTGACAGAATATCGTGCACATATACCTACCTATTGGCCGATAAGGTGACCAAAGAGGCCATCCTTATTGATCCGGTGCTCGAGTGCGTGGACAGGGATTTGCAGACCGTTCAAGAGCTCGGACTTAACGTAAATGAATTGAAAATAACTTTTTTACCGCTATTTAATTGCATTTAAACACTAATAATGGCACTGATATGCAGTTGAAATACGTGGCCAACACTCACTGTCACGCCGACCACATCACGGGCTGGCCTGAATAATTCTGGGCTGAATTGCGGTTGGGGAGGGTTGGGTGACAGTTCTCATAATAGAGCCTCAACTCACCTCGGTTCCGACTGTAGTTTCAGCTACTATTGCTACACTAGTGAACGCCCCTGGCCATCAAATTGAAAGTCGTGGCCACACCTGGTATTGCATTCATTGCTAGATTTTAATTAAATTTCTAAACCTATTAACTGACTGCCCATTAGGCCATACATCTGGTTGTGTGACATACGTGGACACCGATAATGGACTCGTATTTACCGGCGATGCCCTACTTATAAGAGGGTGTGGGCGTACGGACTTTCAACAGGGTATTGTCATTTACAGCACAATTAATAGTGAAGTTAATTTTATATTTATTGTCATTGTGATTGGTTCCAGGTGATTCTGGCCTATTATACGAGTCCATACATCAAAAGATATTTACATTACCCGACAATTTTTACGTACTTCCCGCTCATGACTATAAGGGTTTGTTTAATAACATAATGAAAATGATTTGAGAATTATATTTATTTTTAAAAATAAAATTTTACTTTTCAGGACAATTGGTGTCGACTGTGTCCGAGGAAAAGCGGTTTAATCCACGGCTAACCAAATCAAAGGAGGAGTTCATAGACATTATGGCTAACCTTAAACTGGATTTGCCTAAAATGATTGGTAAGTATGGTCTGAAAAAATATACTGAAACACTATTTGTGTGTCAATTAGATTATAAAATTAACTAATTAATTGATTTATCATGCTTCAAATACTGTATAGATATAGCTGTTCCCAATAATCTGGTTTGTGGTCTACACGACATCAAATAAATGTTATAATTTATATTTTATGTAAAATTTATTGATTATAAATGTTATTAATAAAAGATTTTAGTTTTAAATGGATTTTTATATCTATGTACAAGTGGAAAATTACTAAAAATAATTTGTTTATTCGTTTGATGAATAAAGCACTTATAATTAATGTTATAATATAGATACTGGTAATTATTTTATTTAAATAACAAATTTACCTATTGTGATTTTATTTACGGTAGATATTTAACAAACAGGTACGATTTATAAGGTATAAATTGTGATAACTTAAAAAGTGTAAAAACTTTTGATAGATTAATAATCTATCAATTAAGTAATCTTGTTTAATTAAGTTTTATCATTCTCATTCAATAAGTTTATAATACACCTATATGCGGTACTATATATTATATAAATTACAGTGAATTATCTAAGCTTAGATCTCTAATAATGTCCGAATAGACCCCTGGTGTAAAAGTTGGACATAACGGTACGCCTTTCGAGTCTGATATGTCCAGCAAATGACCCTGAGTGATATTCAAAAAACCGATGAAATGAACATCATTAGCGTGGAGACAGCGTCTTCATTCAATAGCAATAGCATTGAATGCATTCACACAAAAAGTTTATTTTTCGGAAACTTTTGAAAAACTTTGCGCAAACAATAGAAACAATTAAATCATAAAAACTTTATTTCAACTAATATTCAGTCGACAATTGATCACCGGATCAGACATTCATTCACTTATGACTCAGTATTTCATGTGTTTCCGTGTCTCACATCTCAAGACTACTTCCAATCGACGAATACTAACAACTCTTTTCTATTCCCTTCTCAACAGACATGCGATTGGTTTCAGGTATTGCTTAAGAAGTGATCATTCGATGGTATGGCTCGACGGAGACCTTAGATCACTGGTGGGGTCCCAGTGCTGACCAGACATCTCATCAGTGGTGCCATTGGTGTGAAGACAACGAGTTCTGGAGGAACTGGCGCTCAATGTTTTGAGACTTCGAGACGAAGACCTACTGGTGGTGACAGCACTGGTACTAACGTCCGGCCATACCATTGGTGTCGTGTTTGGAGCCGTCTTTCAAACGACGAGGAGTTCCCGCCTTCGGAAGACACACAGAGAGAGGGCAACGGTTTGCAGAAGAGTCTTGAGATAAGCGACCCATCGATGACCCGACGATGACTCTCACCACACGAGACGAGTCACTGAATCACAGGAGACCTACCGCTCAAGACATCGGAAGCAAACCATAAGACAATACCTTTGGTGTCGTCGGTGACAGTTTGGACGCCACGACCATCGATGACAGACAATGACTCTCAGCCCCAGCAGAGAGTAGTCTTCGACTCAACGGATCCCTTGTCTACAAACCCATCGCACGACATAACACTCCAACACTTGTCTAACCGTTGGATGTGTTGTATTGTCTTATGTTGTCTACCATTCCATCCCTTCCTCTCAACACTCGTGGCCTCCGAAGACGAGAACCGATTGTCAGGCGATCGACGACTCCATACACGACTCGATTGGTATGACTGGACGCCAACACCAGTGCTGTTGACACCAGTTGTCAAGTCTTGGGTCGAAGTGTACTCAACAGTCACTACAAACTCATTGAACGGCTGTTCGTCTGGACCTCACGTCTTGACACGAATGACACCATCGATGAGATGGAAGGTCTTCACGAAGACATCACCGGCCGGTCACTGAGCGGCCATATCATTGAACTTTCGCTTCTTATTCCGACGCTTCCATCAGTAATAAGTACTTCCCATCAGTTAATGTCCGCCACATTCAGAGGAACTGTACTCTTAGTGTCGGAATCTATCGGTCCCTCTCCTCACATGCGCTCCAGAGGTGAGACAATGTCTTTGAGTTGGTGACCAACCCGTCCGCCAAACGAAAGACAGGTCACCCGACATACACACCGATAGGCACTGAATGGGATATCGGACACGACATCAACCGTCCGCTCCTTCCCCTCAATCGTATGTAAATCCCAGGAAAGGGTGACTCCAGTAGACCTATAGCTGCCATAAAGTCCGCCAAACTTGTAGTCGACGGTCATCTGGAGTCCAGACGTCTTGCAGTAGTTGTTAGACGTATAGTAAGGTATGTATTGATTGACTGGTATTTGATTTGAATAATGGTTTAAATGTGAGACAATTCATGTAATACTGAGCCATAAGTGAGTGAATAATGCCTTCAATTCTATTGAAATCTTATTTCCATTTATAATTCAATTCTTTATCTAATAAAACTAAACTTTAATTAAAAATATATTTGTATTAGAAATGAAAGTTACCTATTAATTTTAATTTAGTATTACTATTATTTACAGTAGATGTATGCAAATTTCTATGTCAATAAGATTGCTTTTTACTTTTACTATAATAAATTATTTCTTATAAGTTTGTCATAAAATATAATCTTAATTTTCAATGCAATAACTCCATACAAGAACCAGAATATTCTCATTGATTTCATACATCAGTTCATAATAAATACAAACCTTTTAAACAAACATAAAAGTATAAAAATCAAATACTAAAGCCAAACATTTACAAAGTCTTCAGTAGAGCTATAATTTAATTTCAAACTCAATAAAATGTATTAATACTAGATATAAAAGGCTCTTTGAATCGGAGGATTTTTTACTAAAAATTTATTTACTGTACTTTTATAGCGTCTAATAGAGTACTAAAAACGCTAATAAAGTGCTAAAAAGCACTGAGAAATCCAGTGCTACACAAGTGTTTGATTTAAGCAATAGTATCGTACATTTCCTTTGAAATAGTGCTTAACTATAGTTAAAAATCAATACTGAATCACAGCATCCAATACAGCACTGATACTAAAGACTAAACGATGAGGACTGGGAGTTAGAGATCACAGTATCTCTCTCCTCATCCTTCACACACATAACGGTAATAGAGATCACAGACTCTTATGGAGTAAGAGATAAATACACGAACTTATGGCTCACACACATTGAGCTCATGAATAGTCGGTATTTGTTAATAGAGTTAATACTTTGATAGATAAGAAAAATATTATCATAAGAATAGGTATGGAAATGACGGTTGCGTTCATTTGCTTACATTATCGACATTATAGTGAACTCTAAGAGTCGAGTGTTTAAGACTTATAATGAAAAATTGATGAGATTTTTAATGTACAGAATATTAGTGTTTATTCTCTAGTAGTTGAGCTCAATTGGAAAGTAAGGGAGAGTTTTGGTTAGACATGTAAAGAGAGGGAGAGGTAGTTAGACAGACAGACAGTTAGGAATTGCCAAAATGTGGAGAAGTTGAGGGTTCGTGTGTGAGAGAGAGTGTGTCTATGTTTTTGTGGATCCACTATTACAGCACTGGTAGGTCTCACAGATCATTGCCAGGCATACAGAGTGTAGGCGCTCTCCTATTCGATGCCGAGAGGACGTGGTTATCGATCTGGCGATTCCTGAAATAACGACAGGTGTGGTTGGAATAGAGGTAATAAAGCGAGTGTCACAGCACTGGTACTGTCGACTGAGAGAGACTGTCTGTCTCTCCCTATTACCTAACTCTCTGGTATGGCATGTATGGCCAGTCGTGTTGTTTGCGAGTGCCGTATATAGTGGAGTGTTTGCGAGTTTCAACATATTCTCAAAGTGTGAATAAACTGTTTATCCGTACAATGAATGCAGAGTTAAGAGCGAAAAACAGTGTGTTTTTTGTTTTACAAGCGCTGCGAGAATATTCTGTGTTCTCCGGTGTTTAGGAAACAAAAACAACTCATGTCTACGAAATTCTCTACTTTCGTCTAAATGGAGATTTCATCTCTCAATCCGAGTCCTCCCTGTGCTCTCTCTGTTCACGCGGTGTGAACTCAAGCCCATGAGTGCCGCAGAGAAAAGTAATGAGATTTTTTGTGTTTGAGATTTTTATATATGCAACGCAAACACGAAATTTTTCGCAAACCTTATGAATCTCACTCTACTCTCAGTCACACATAAGCTTTACATAAGATTATGTTTACTCTAATACATCACCCGTTCCTACACTACAACAACACATTGATGGTAGGGATGGAGAGCCCGTAGTAGTGATGCTGAGAGAGAGACTATACTCCACTCGTTTGTCATGCATTTGTCTCATGTGTGTTGAATGCGTTTTGCAATTGAGATGATTATCCGCAGCCTCACAGTGCAGCTGAAGCTCAGGTATCACATGAAACACAGACATTAGTCCCAAAACTGTCTGTATGTATGGATCGATTGTATGGCAAAACAACTTCGTCCGCATATTATTATTATTTAACGTTATATTTAACGCAAATATTATTTTATTGGACTGTCGTTTGCGGTATGTTTGCATCGATTTTATATAATAATTAACATTTATTTTTGTGTTTTTAATTAGTAGTTACGAAATTATGAATAATATTTCTGTTTACTATAAAAATATTGATTAGTATTTAAAATGCAAACACTATTGAATGCAAATTTCCGATGAGCTCCTGGTTTGAGGACTCGTATCCTGTATTTGTTTTCAATAGATTTCCTCCGAAACATACGGTTCCGTTGATAGGATGGCATAAAAATCCTAAATATTTAATATTTTCTATTGAAAACTATAAGACAATATGTGATGAGATAATAAATATCGCATTTTTGAGATTCCCTTCACATATAATGCCAATGTTGAGGAATATATTAGTTTTCCAAATAAATATATTTCACAACTATTTTAGATTCAATAAAAACTGAATTATGAACACCAGAATAGTTTCCATGTATTTTATATTTCATGAAAAATATACTTTTCTCACACAAAATGTATTCATTAAACCAATTGTCTTGTAATCAGTTCTTAGTTTCCTTTTATTTTTAAATCAATAGTTTTCCTCAATTCTTAATTTCAGTTATAATTTCTTAATTTCATTAATCATTTTGCATTATAATTATAAAATAGTTCATCGTGTTTGAGATAAAACGCTAATTTAATTAATTTCTGTATGAACTCCTAGTTTCTTAAATTAACTTTTACAATATTACAATTCTTGCGTAAAACAAATGCAAAAATAAATTACAAAATGATTAATGAATTCGTGAATTATGAGCACTAATGGGAGAAACCATAAGTGTTTTATAACTGTTTCGGATCATTATATGTCGAGTGTTTCCATGCGAGTCATTGATCACCAAATAAAACTGTGTTTTAATGAATCTAAAAACTTTTTAACCAAAAAAATCTAACTTTAAATGAGATATTTTTAGTAATAAAATGCAAATAAAACACCCAAAATAAAAATTAATCTCTTAATTAATCTAAACCGCAGGTAAATCCATACGAATAGACATGCGAACTGATCCGTCAGTGTATCCATGTCTGGACACGTTTGACATACTGGTCACTACTAATATCTCCGATGAGAGGTATGTGCGACTAATGAGAGTCTATACGTCCAATCATTATCAACGTTATTATACTAATACATTGAAACTGGATTACGTGCGCGAATACAAACTACCGCTCAATAACTATCTCAAACTGGACTGTCATTTCTTTGACGCCAATTTCCGGTACTATTGTTTTGTGTTTGTGGCCCTATCCAGGGCTACCGGTGCTGTGCTCATCACTGGGAGACCCCACTGTCGACCCACTACTATGCAGATGATTGTCACGTCCACCGACAGTGTCAGCGAAGACAATACCATCAATCCATTGACTAATGATGTATCCATTGGACAGTTACGTCCGGCCGGCCCCTCATATAACTATAACTATGAAACAGAATACGAGGCCAATAATGTGCACAGGAATAGTAGACGTGTCAGCACTGGTAGCACCGATGATCTCAATCATAAGTTTTATGCCAATTATTTCGACGACTATTTAAATGAAGAAATCGCACATTACATGAGTTTTAGCTGTAAATGCAGTGATACTTATACTATTGAATCCAATGTATCGACTGTTGTCATCAGTTTAGGCATAATTACGTGCAATCATAACAACAATAATAATAATAGGAATATCGTTGACAATCATATTGAGGAGTCTATGGATAACTCATTGCCATCAGCGGCTTATCGTAGATCTGATTTGAATGATAAGACTGTGAGAAATAAACGCAAGAATTTCATCGACCCGTCAGATACTAGTGACAGCTCTGATGGCAACTCCCACACCACTGATGGCAGCAATTATGGAGGAATAGTGTCAACAATTTGTATCCTAAACGTGAAAGAAGGCAACTATAAGATGAAAGTGCAATACGAGAACTGGCGCACCGTTCCTGTGATTTATAGTCAGTCCACACAACAAACACCACGACTGGTGGTCAGAGAGGGTCGCCTCTCCATCGACCCCCAGCTGGACATCAATAATAGGTCTCAAATCCATGCATTGAAGTCACAATATTTGCGAATCGAGAGCTTTTATGCACAGAATTTGTCGCTAAAACTCATTTTATTGAAAAGCGATCGCTTTATGCCTCAAAAAACTGCTTTCAATGCATTTCTATCGACTCTAACGCCTATTCATTACACATCGATGGCACTCATTGTGCTGATAGTCATGTGTCTGATGGCACTCATCGTAATCACGATAACGAGTCCGCAGCGAAAAATCACTGTTAAGATCGTAACTCCCAGTGAAGAGGGAGACCAGACCCGCACCTCCATCGTAGAGCCAACCGATGTTATGTCTCAGTTCTCGTTGGCCGATGACAATCAATCACTGGAAATGGATTATTATGACTATCTCTTGCCATTTGTTCCCAGACCTCACTCCAAGACTACAGACCCTATTGAGCACAATAAGACTGTTGAACCATAAATTGTTATTACATTTTGTTTGATTGCTATAAATTTATTAAATTTTTTTGTCTGACTGTGTGTATGGAAAAAATACTCTTCAAATACAATAATACTCGACGTAATGACTATAATCATAAAAGTAATGAACTTCAAGTGCAAAATCCTCTTTATTTGTAAATCTCTATTGGATTGCATGTTTAAAAAGGGATTTACATATAAAATGCATTTTATGGGAGCTCTTTGCGATACATAATGTCTCCATTCATTGCTCCCATTCTCGGTATTTGATGTCGACTTTTGTTACGATTTTATTTATTCAAATGAGTGGTTGAATACACCATAAGATTTGCAGTGAATGGGAGAGAGAGAGAGAAACACTCTCTACTCTATTCACTGCCGTATATGAAGTTTAATTGAATAATAAACTACTCGAGTAACTATTCAATGCAAACACAGATTTCAATTAATATTAATATCAACTCTACAACAGATGACAACTAAAACTAATCCCGCAAATGTAAAATAGAGACACACAGAGAAATTAATTAAGTTTAACGCAAACAAATTTCACGAAAAAAGTTTCTACATTTCCATTCAACATATAAATGTATGAATTCGTGTGTAATTAATATATAAATCAAAACAAAACACATTATTTTACAAAATGTATATTCATTTTACTCGTTATATATTTTTTCAAACAAATGCACGGAATTTTTGTTTCACTTTTTTTAGATTAAAATAACTGTTGTTTTTGTATTAATGGTAACAAAATTCTGGAGTGTACTCGTGTAAAATGTGTGACAAAAAAAGCGAAATATCGATTCATTTGAGTAATATTTGAGCAAAACTGCGGCGAAAGATGTGCTGTGAATATCAAACAAGTTTTATATAACTTATTAATAAAATATTTATTCAGAGATAAATTGAGTGTTCAGTTGAATGAGATTTTTGTTTACGAGGCATAAGTTATTGCCAATTAGTCAATGGATAGTACACTGGTGTGTGATCTTTGACTTTATGTCTAATTGTAATTCATGTGAAAAAGACTTTATTATCACAAAACATATCGATTGTCACTAAAAAAATTCATTATTCTGTAAATATTATGTCAGATTAGATATATAAGAATTTATTATATAAAATTTTCATAATAATACTCAATAAAAGTAAATATTTTTTCAATTCTGTTTCCAATTTATTATGATTGCGAAAATGGTCTGAAATAAAGTAATATTCTGTATATTGATTTTCAACGGAATTCTACGACAAAGTAAATATCAAAACAATATATACTTGTTTAGAAGTTATATAATATTTGGTTTCTTTTTACGATAAACAGCTATAAAACATTGAAACAGTTATATAACTGTCATATATCTAACAGTATACTCAAAATTTATTTGAAAATAGCTTCACATATAGTTCAAAATTTCATGAGAAAAAGCTCGCAAAATGATATAAAATGCTTAAAGTTCTTAAATTTATCGATTTTTTAAGGTATTATAATTTAGGAGTTGTTTTCTAACAATACTCGTGAATCGAGTCAATGAACAGCTTTGGGGAACGAAATATGATTCACTCTATTGTATAGGAATTGCGAACCAATTCGTAAACTAATTATATTGTTTTGTCCGCCAATTTGTACACAATTTGCTGAACACGACAGACGAGTGTCTGGAAAACTAAACTATATTTTCGGGCATTTTATGTCTCACTGGATTAGCCGATAAATAATATAGTTTTTAGAAACTTATAAAATATATATATAATACATTAATCTTAGGATTATTACTTTCAAGTATTTTGAAACAAGAATTTTTTCTAAAGCTCTCTCTCTCTCTCTCTCTCTCTCTCTCGATTGATTCCTTATCCACAGTTTGTTTTTATTGATTTTGGCGCAAATATAATAAACATACAGTAATATGTGCCAAATCCCAGCGATACTGTTGTGTTACATAACTGGAGCCTAGATTTGCATCAATTTAATGAACAAAATTTGAATATTATTTATTAGAGTGGAGTTTGGTATCGATTATTGATGAAACAAACAGACGGACTGCACAGTCAACGTGTGAGCCAATGGAAAAAATAGTCATTAAATAAATTACAGGGTACAGATATAGAGAGTGAGAGAGGTTTGGATCCGTACTTTTCATATCGATTTTCATACATTTGCCAAAAAACTTATATATCATTTGCAAAAATAGTGGTTCGCATAACAGATAGTGGAAACTGACGATTGAAATGCGATATAAAAATAAGCAAATGAATTATTACATTTTGCTTAAATTATACGATATGCATAATACTCATGTAATAACTCTTTTTTATGATAAAGACATTAAATGCACTCCAAAATAACATGACATCTGATAAAAATGATTTTTTATGCTCAATATATTTGCATTCATTAGAGTTTCTATCGGTTATTCACTATTTTGATGGGCCAGTAGTGGTGGCCGAACACCACCCGCTTAGCCATTGTTATCAAATATCTGATAATGAGAGGTCGCCGATGGGTTCGCCGGACGACAGGCCAATGATAACAATCCTTTGTATTTTGAATACATTGTCATCGGATGGCAAAGAGCCGATGGATTGACACTCTTTGATGAGCAGGAGTTTGTCCGTTTGGAAGATACCGATCAGCCCATGGATCAGACCGTGACATTCAAACGACTCGTACGATGTGCTGTCGTTCACTGTCGATGAGATAATAACATACAATACATCGTGGGATCAGTTACGAGATAATTGACTACTATATTGGTGACAAACTATTACCGATAATTGGCTTAAATAGCGGTTCCGTTTGAGTGACACTTCGCGAACACCACAGACTGTACTGGTTTTGCTTTAAGACAACGTAATCACTATTGGAGAGCACTTCCATCGATGGCTCACTCATGAGTGTTGTGGTGAATGGGCTGTCGATGGCGAGCGCCGACTCTCAGTCCGCCAACGGTCCACACAATTAGCTATTAATCGCTGAATATATGAATATAAACACAAAACATATGATAAACTAAATGTCAAAACAACACAACAAATGAGTGAATCGTTTAGTTTTGTAGCGATTTCTTTGATTCACTCAATGCTATGGCTATGAGTTGGCATTCATTGCGTGCATTTCAATGAGTATTTGGTTTTCACACGAGTTTATGAATCAATTTGTAGTTTGAGTTAACATTTGAATCAATAAATTATGATTTAATTGTCAAAACTCATTGACATTGAGTGCCACTCACTGCACAATACACTCACAGTCTGTTTATAACGCAATACGTTATTCAAGTATAATATTTCAGGGGTTTATACAATGTATTTGATATAGGGTTGCCATCTGTACTGTATGAAAATATGTACACAAATTCATTTTTGCACAATTCTGTCACTATCCTAATAAACTAGGTAAAAATTGAATTAAAATTTTAATAATAAAAGCTTACCTAAGCATATACGACCTTTGACCTTAGTAGTGACTTAAATAATTGAGATTTTATGTAAATGATAATGGTGTTTTCATGTTGTATAAAATGGACGTAATGTGCAATAGTGTAAGAATCTGCACAACACTGACAAGAATTGTGAGAATATTTCAAGAATCTAAATAATCACGTAAAGAATTTTTTGCTAAACATAATGTTTAAAATTATTTAAAATTATTTTAAGCAATATTTAAGTAGAAATTTTTTGCTAAGACGTTAAAATTGCTGTGAATGTGTCCTAAAAACAATAAGTCAACCCCGTATTGCAGCATTATATAGAGTTTCTATGGGAACTAATCATTTTTATTTGACATTCGCTATATTACTGGCTATATATTCATGGCATAGCCTTCCTCTCAGACCTCTTTTACACTGTATATTGAGTCCAGACTTCTTGTGCTCCACATTTGCATCGATGCCTTCAACTCTATTCCATAGGCTATGGGTTTATACAATAAAGAGAGTTAAGGATTATTTATCGATTCAAATGGCAATTATAGAAAAACAAAAGAGATTAATAGATTAACACAAACATAATGTCAAATCCCGTTAGCAATTAGATTTGGTTTTGAGAAAACTTTTGTTGTTTTATTTATCGCACGAATTTCAATAAAAATAACATTTAACATAAAAACTCAGTTTTCAAGTATTCACTAGTTTTTTTTAAATAAATTGTTTTTATCAACAGGTTCAGTTAATATTCTTGAGTATTCAGAGTATAATACGGTATATTAATACTGTGTATGTAATTTTATAATGTAATAAATTTTATTTTCTCATACAAATGAAGTGAATATAATACTGAATTTATTTTGAAATGACAAAAGTCAAGGAATTTATTATGAATTGAAAAGTAGAGGAAAAATATGAATTTGCATATGAAATGACATGAATAGGAAAGGGAGGTAATGGTTTCGTAGAGTATAAGTTAATACTGTTTGTAATGGCAGTGGGGAATCAATGGAAAGGCAGTTTGTTTGGGAACACCGTTTTCCGACTCTAAATGTCTTATTTAGTGTTGTATTCATTGTTTGAGTAAATTATATGTTTTTATTCAGTTAATTACAAGTAATCACAATCTTATGTCCAAACGGGAAGTCATTAATGAATTGTATACTAAATTCTTGCATCCATTCAATGCCTTTTGGATACAAACACTAAAAATAAAAACTTAACGTTTAGTTTTCTCAATGAAATCATTTTATTATTATTACAATATTATATTGACATGAATACGGAGTTAATCAGTGGAATGCATATTAAAAAGTAATCAAACCATTCGTATTCAATGTATATAAATATTTGCAATAACCGGGGGTGTGGTATAGCCAACCAAAAAAAATTAGATTATAATAGATTAGCGGAAAGCCATCTGCACGTGTGGTTAAGTCACTCACCGATAATTAGTAGCCGTCGTATAGCATGTAATAATTGATAAATAAAAGTGCATTTTAAATGTTGGAAGTTTGGCAAAAGTTTTTTCAGATAAGCGACACGAAATTTGGGAACCTCTGCCCCGAAACTATAGTTTATTAGACTTTCACTGCTATTATTATATCAATTGTTAATTAATGAGTCGTTTTGTGCGAGAATCATAAATTATAGTGAGCTTTATAGCTTTGATATTGGGGTCAATAGAGTTGGGTTTGAATTAATTATTTATAATAATGAGTTTTCATGAATATAATGGATGTCAAGGCTGAGAGTACCAGTGCTTTTACATAAGATATACAAGACTAAGAATAAATAAAATATTTTTTTATTATATAAAATGTGTTTTTCCATAAATATTTTATAGTGATATTATATTTGCCATAATATTATTTTACTATGTTATAAAACTTTTTTGAGATAACAATATAAGCGATATATAATACACTCCTACTTTTCAAGCAATACTATTATCAGATATTTGATAACAATGGCTAAGCGGGTGGTGTTCGGCCACCACTACTGGCCCATCAAAATAGTGAATAACCGATAGAAACTCTAATGAATGCAAATATATTGAGCATAAAAAATCATTTTATCAGATGTCATGTTATTTTGGAGTGCACTTAATGTCTTTATCATAAAAAAGAGTTATTACATACGTAAGTATTATGCATATCGTATAATTCAGGCAAAATGTAATAATTCATTTGCTTATTTTTATATCGCATTTCAATCGTCAGTTTCCACTATCTGTTATGCGAACCACTATTTTTGCAAATGATATATAAGTTTTTTTGGCAAATGTATGAAAATCGATATGAAAAGTACGGATCCAAACCTCTCTCACTCTCACTCTCTATATCTGCAAACCCTGTAATTTATTTAATGACTATTTTTTCCATTGGCTCACACGTTGACTGTGCAGTCCGTCTGTTTGTTTCATCAATAATCGATGCCAAACTCCACTCTAATAAATAATATTCAAATTTTGTTCATTAAATTGATGCAAATCTAGGCTCCAGTTATGTAACACAACAGAATCGCTGGGATTTGGCACATATTACTGTATGTTTAGTATATTTTCGCCAAAATCAATAAAAACAAACTGTGGATAAGGAATCAATCGAGAGAGAGAGAGAGAGAGAGAGAGAGGTTTGGATCCGTACTTTTCATATCGATTTTCATACATTTGCCAAAAAAACTTATATATCATTTGCAAAAATAGTGGT
>CAJPVJ010001641.1:0-15618 GCA_905397405.1 Oppiella nova | reverse complement strand
TTCACACGGGTATTAAGAAGTATGTCTGTCATTGGCCTGAATGCGACCGCAAGTTCGCCCGACCCGAGCACCTGAGACTTCATACACTTTGGCACAACAACGATAAGAAGTACCGGTGCCCGTGGCCCGGCTGTTCCTACCGGACCTGTTTCTCCAGTAATGTCACAATACATAGAAAACAAAAACATAAAGAATTTTGTTAATTAAAAAATTTACATTTCTATTTAGTTATATACTGTAAAATAATATTTTGTATCTATTGTATTTTAATACAATGTTCACAATACTGTGTAATATTTTAATTTGTTTAATTTATGCTTAAATAAAATTATTCATTTTATTTAATCCGGTATAATATTTTGTTTGTAGTTACAGTGTAGTCAAACATTGCGCTTAAATAATTAAACTCATAGTACAATGAATACTCGTTATAATAAATTGCAATAAATTTATTATTTGCATAAATTTAGTATAATTTAAGTCATACTCGTGGTTACAGTTTATAATAATTGACAATTGTTTTCAATGTATGTTAAAATCAATACAATTATAAAAGTTTTATTTGACAATACATTGCATTCATTATAACCGGAATTCAATGCAATGTTTTCATATGTAATGTTGTTTTGACTCAAACTCTTGTCATCTGTTTTCGGTTCAAAACTTTTGACAGAAATTTGGTTTAAATATGATTTCAATTGAAATAAACGATTGTTTCGATGAAATAGTTAATGAAAATCAGAGACTTTTCAATGAATTAATTTTTGCCAAAAAATGCCACAAATTGTTGTGTCATTTGAAAGACTTTTTGGACACAAACGAGGGTTCAGTTATAGTCGAGGAATATATACCACTGAAGACTATTTACACACAATTGCAAGACATCTGCAATCATGTCATCGACACCACCACTGATCGGAGGACACCAATCGATGACAATCAAGACATTCAACATAAACCACACCAACGGTTGTCTCCCGAAGACGATACTCAAAGACCACCGAAGGAAACCTCAACGAAGAAATTGAAACGAAAATGTGATAAAAGTTTGAAAACAATTCAAAATGAGAAGAAAGGAGCGAAAGAAAAGTCAAACCCAAAGATCACCCGAAAAGACAATAAATCGATGGCCGAAGAGATCGAGGGCTCAAACACTCGCCAAACGAGAAGACTTCTTAAATCGGATGTAAAGCCCGTATATATTGACCACAAACTGGTATATGAGTGCCAAAGACCTGATTGTGACAAACAGTTTAAACACAAAAACAGTTTACGATATCACGAGAGGTCTCATCTGAATCCCAAGACCTACTCGTGTGTGTGGCCGGGATGTGATTACAAGACACGTGACAGAAATGGTCTCCCTTTGCATAATCGCATTCACACGAAGACAACGCTAACCAAACCGCTTCCTCTTCGGTATAAACCACAAAAGGAATCAATGAATGACACGAATGATGACACACCAGACACCACTTCAGAGGACACGTCGGGCGTACCTATGGATCAGATAACACTCCGTAAACGTATACGCGAGCAGTTCCAGAGGGGTGTTCCCGCGGGTCAGGCCTTTAAGATTGTGAAAACTCTTTACGGATCGATCATAAGTCGGAGTACTTTGCACAAGTGGTACCAAAGGTTCAAATCAGGGAATCTTAGTGTCGAAGATGACTCCCGTTCGGGTCGACCCAAACAGACAGACCTAAGGGTTGCCAACAAAGAGGGAAATCTGGTGTTTCGGTGCGAATGGCCTGACTGTGGATCCGAGTACTCACACAAAGGCCGTCTAAAGCGCCATATGATGGTCCACATGAATGTGAAACCTTACCGGTGCGAGTGGCCCGGCTGTGACTACGCCAGTATCGAGAATTATGAACTCGAGTACCACAAAGCGATTCACACGGGTATTAAGAAGTATGTCTGTCATTGGCCTGAATGCGACCGCAAGTTCGCCCGACCCGAGCACCTGAGACTTCATACACTTTGGCACAACAACGATAAGAAGTACCGGTGCCCGTGGCCCGGCTGTTCCTACCGGACCTGTTTCTCCAGTAATGTCACAATACATAGAAAACAAAAACATAAAGAATTTTGTTAATTAAAAAATTTACATTTCTATTTAGTTATATACTGTAAAATAATATTTTGTATCTATTGTATTTTAATACAATGTTCACAATACTGTGTAATATTTTAATTTGTTTAATTTATGCTTAAATAAAATTATTCATTTTATTTAATCCGGTATAATATTTTGTCTGTAGTTACAGTGTAGTCAAACATAGCGCTTAAATAATTAAACTCACTTACAGTACAATGAATACTCGTTATAATAAATTGCAATAAATTTATTATTTTCATAAATTTAGTATAATTTAAGTCATACTCGTGGTTACAATTTATAATAATTGACAATTGTTTTCAATGTATGTTAAAATCAATACAATTATAAAAGTTTTATTTGACAATACATTGCATTCATTATAACCGGAATTCAATGCAATGTTTTCATATGTAATGTTGTTTTGACTCAAACTCTTGTCATCTGTTTTCGGTTCAAAACTTTTGACAGAAATTGGGTTTAAATATGATTTCAATTGAAATAAACGATTGTTTCGATGAAATAGTTAATGAAAATCAGAGACTTTTCAATGAATTAATTTTCGCCAAAAAGTGCCACAAATTGTTGTGTCATTTGAAAGACTTTTTGGACACAAACGAGGGTTCAGTGATAGTCGAGGAATATATACCACTGAAGACTATTTACACACAATTGCAAGACATCTGCAATCATGCCATCGACACCACCACTGATCAGAGGATACCAATTGACAGAAACCGAGACATTCAACATAAACCACATCATCGGTTGTCTCCTGAAGAAGATAATGAAAGTCATCGGAAGAAATTGAAACGAAAATGTGATAAAAGTGTGAAAATAAATAAAAACCCGAAGAAAGAAGTTAAGGGAAAGTCAAACCCAAAGATCACCCGAAAAGACAATAAATCGATGGCCGAAGAGATCGAGGGCTCAAACACTCGCCAAATGAGAAGACGTCTTAAATCGGATGTAAAGCCCGTATATATTGACCACAAACTCGTATATGAGTGCCAAAGACCTGATTGTGACAAACAATTCAAACAGAAAAAGTATCTCAAAAGACACGAAAGGATTCATCTGAATCCCAGGACCTACTCGTGTGTATATCCCGGATGTGATTACAAGACACGTGTCAAGAATGTGATCACAAAACACAGACTCACTCACAATATGCAAGAAAGTGGTCATAAAACTCGTCGTCTGCGACACAAACGAAAGTCAGTTAACGGTACGAATGAAGACAAATCAGGAGTTAATCCGGAGGACACGTCGGACTCACCACCGGATGTGATAACAGTCCGCAAACTTCTTCTCGAAGAGTACCAAAACGGTTTGCCCACAAATGAGGCCTTAATACATATACAACATCTCTACGGATCGGTGATATCCATGAGAACAGTCCAGCACTGGTACCAAAGGTTCAAATCAGGGAATCTTAGTGTCGAAGACAACTCCCGTTCGGGTCGACCCAAAAAGGCAGACACAAGGGTTGCCAACAAAGAGGGAAAACTCGTATACAGATGCGAATGGCCTGACTGTGGGTCGGAGTACTCGAAAAAATACCATTTAAAGCGCCATGAGATGGCCCACATGAATGTGTGGCCCTACCGATGCGAATGGCCCGGATGTGACTTCGCCACTGCCACTCGAAATTCACTCTCATGGCACAAAGGTATTCATACGGGTATTAGAAAGTTTGTCTGTCATTGGCCTGAATGCGACCGCAAGTTCGGTCGACCCGATAACCTGAGAGCGCATATGCTGTGGCACAACAACGATAAGAAGTACCGGTGCCCGTGGCCCGGCTGTCCCTACCGGACCTGTTTCTCCGGTAATGTCAGAATACATAGAAAACAAAGACATAAAGAATTTTGTTAATTACATTTCTATTTGGTTATATACTATAAAATAATATTCTGTATCTATTGTATTTTAATACAATGTTCACAATACTGTGCAATATTTAAATTTGTTTAATTGGTGTTTAAATAAAATTATTCATTTAATTGTACCTGTATAATATTTTGTCTGTAGTTACAGTGTAGTCAAACATAGCGCTTAAATAATTAAACTCACTTACAGTACAATGAATACTCGTTATAATAAATTGCAATAAATTTATTATTTGCATAAATTTAGTATAATTTAAGTCATACTCGTGGTTACAATTTATAATAATTGACAATTGTTTTCAATGTATGTTAAAATCAATACAATTATAAAAGTTTTATTTGACAATACATTGCATTCATTATAACCGGAATTCAATGCAATGTTTTTTTCACACGGGTATTAAGAAGTATGTCTGTCATTGGCCTGAATGCGACCGCAAGTTCGCCCGACCCGAGCACCTGAGACTTCATACACTTTGGCACAACAACGATAAGAAGTACCGGTGCCCGTGGCCTGGCTGTTCCTACCGGACCTGTTTCTCCAGTAATGTCACAATACATAGAAAACAAAAACATAAAGAATTTTGTTAATTAAAAAATTTACATTTCTATTTAGTTATATACTGTAAAATAATATATTGTATCTATTGTATTTTAATACAATGTTCACAATACTGTGTAATATTTTAATTTGTTTAATTTATGCTTAAATAAAATTATTCATTTTATTTAATCCGGTATAATATTTTGTCTGTAGTTACAGTGTAGTCAAACATAGCGCTTAAATAATTAAACTCACTTACAGTACAATGAATACTCGTTATAATAAATTGCAATAAATTTATTATTTTCATAAATTTAGTATAATTTAAGTCATACTCGTGGTTACAGTTTATAATAATTGACAATTGTTTTCAATGTATGTTAAAATCAATACAATTATAAAAGTTTTATTTGACAATACATTGCATTCATTATAACCGGAATTCAATGCAATGTTTTTATATGTAATGTTGTTTTGAGTCAAACTCTTGTCATCTGTTTTCGGTTCAAAACTTTTGACAGAAATTGGGTTTAAATATGATTTCAATTGAAATAAACGATTGTTTCGATGAAATAGTTAATGAAAATCAGAGACTTTTCAATGAATTAATTTTCGCCAAAAAGTGCCACAAATTGTTGTGTCATTTGAAAGACTNTTTCGATGAAATAGTTAATGAAAATCAGAGACTTTTCAATGAATTAATTTTCGCCAAAAAGTGCCACAAATTGTTGTGTCATTTGAAAGACTTTTTGGACACAAACGAGGGTTCAGTGATAGTCGAGGAATATATACCACTGAAGACTATTTACACACAATTGCAAGACATCTGCAGTCATGCCATCGACACCACCACTGATCAGAGGATACCAATTGACAGAAACCGAGACATTCAACATAAACCACATCATCGGTTGTCTCCTGAAGAAGATAATGAAAGTCATCGGAAGAAATTGAAACGAAAATGTGATAAAAGTGTGAAAATAAATAAAAACCCGAAGAAAGAAGTTAAGGGAAAGTCAAACCCAAAGATCACCCGAAAAGACAATAAATCGATGGCCGAAGAGATCGAGGGCTCAAACACTCGCCAAATGAGAAGACGTCTTAAATCGGATGTAAAGCCCGTATATATTGACCACAAACTCGTATATGAGTGCCAAAGACCTGATTGTGACAAACAATTCAAACAGAAAAAGTATCTCAAAAGACACAAAAGGATTCATCTGAATCCCAGGACCTACTCGTGTGTATATCCCGGATGTGATTACAAGACACGTGTCAAGAATGTGATCACAAAACACAGACTCACTCACAATATGCAAGAAAGTGGTCATAAAACTCGTCGTCTGCGACACAAACGAAAGTCAATTAACGGTACGAATGAAGACAAATCAGGAGTTAATCCGGAGGACACGTCGGACTCACCACCGGATGTGATAACAGTCCGCAAACTTCTTCTCGAAGAGTACCAAAACGGTTTGCCCACAACTGAGGCCTTAATACATATACAACATCTCTACGGATCGGTGATATCCATGAGAACAGTCCAGCACTGGTACCAAAGGTTCAAATCAGGGAATCTTAGTGTCGAAGACAACTCCCGTTCGGGTCGACCCAAAAAGGCAGACACAAGGGTTGCCAACAAAGAGGGAAAACTCGTATACAGATGCGAATGGCCTGACTGTGGGTCGGAGTACTCGAAAAAAGACCATTTAAAGCGCCATGAGATGGCCCACATGAATGTGTGGCCCTACCGGTGCGAATGGCCCGGATGTGACTTCGCCACTACCACGAAAAATTCACTCGAGTGGCACAAAGGTATTCATACGGGTATTAAAAAGTTTGTCTGTCATTGGCCTGAATGCGACCGCAAGTTCGGCCGACCCGATAACCTGAGAGCGCATATGCTGTGGCACAACAACGATAAGAAGTACCGGTGCCCGTGGCCCGGCTGTTCCTACCGGACATGCTTTCAAAGTAATGTTAATAAACATAGAAAACAAAGACATAAAGATTTTCGTTAATCACTTTACAATTGAAAACAGTTGTAATATATTTATTTCATATTTATGTTATTAATAATGACTTAATATATAAAACTTGTATTCATTTCAATGAAATAAAGAAAATATTCTGTGAATTGTTTTATATGTTTATTCTTGTAGTCAAACATTGCGCTCAATTATAACTACCGGTATATGAATTTCAGTAAATTCTCATTACACTCAATTGTGACCATGATCAATTTATTTTGTGTACAGATATAGTGTAATTTCAGTGACAAAAACAGTGATCGACTCATTATAATGCGAATTAAGTTAATTATTTTTACAATTAATTTCAATCAAGTTTTGGTTTAACATTCAGTTTCATTCACAACACTATAACCGGAATCCAATGCAATGTTTTTCAGCTGTTTTTCACTCAAAATGAATGAAATGTTGTTTTCACTCAAACTCTTGTTATCTGTTTTCGGTTCAAAACTTTTGACAGAAATTGGGTTTAAATATGATTTCAATTGAAATAAACGATTGTTTCGATGAAATAGTTAATGAAAATAAGAGACTTTTCAATGAATNAATGAAAATCAGAGACTTTTCAATGAATTAATTTTCGCCAAAAAGTGCCACAAATTGTTGTGTCATTTGAAAGACTTTTTGGACACAAACGAGGGTTCAGTGATAGTCGAGGAATACATACCACTGAAGACTATTTACACACAATTGCAAGACATCTGCAGTCATGTCATCGACACCACCACTGATCAGAGGATACCAATCGACAGAAACCGAGACATTGAACATAAACCACACCATCGATTGTCTCCCGAAGAAGATAATGAGAGACCACAGAAGACGACGAAGAAGAATACAAAACGAAAATGTGATAAAAGTTTGAAAATAAATAGACTTCCGAAACAAGAAATATCAGATCCAGAGGTCAGCGATGAGGACACATCCGACACGAAATCAATTGAATACCAAATCCGGGACTCAATATTAGAAGAGTTCCGCAAAGGAGTGACACATTTGAAGACTAAGAGGAATATCTGTAATATCTATGGAGAAGAGTTGGGTCAAGAGATGTGTCGCAAATGGTTCCGCGAATTCAGATCACAAGGGATTAAGCCGTCGAAGACTGTGAAGACTAAAGACACAGACAATGAGTGCATATATAGGGACGGCGTTCGTGTATATCAGTGCCGATGGCCTGAATGCGGCAAAGAGTTTAGACAGAGATGTCTGGTCCGGGACCACGAGATGATACACTCGGACACCCGGCCCTATGTGTGCAAATGGCCCGGATGTGAATACAGGGCTAACCGGCGGCACGCCCTCAACAAACACGAGCTGATCCACACCCGGATCAGAGAGCCACCCATCCGTCTACCTCTTCGGCATAAACCCAAGGACTCGACAGACAGTGGCGGTAACGACACGTCGGACGCATCTCTCGATAAGCTGGCCGTCCGGAAGTTTCTGCTGCAGGAGTTCCAGAAGGGAGTGGCCGTCTGTGAGGCCTACAAGACTATGCGCGGTCTGTACGGCAATGTGTTGAACAACAAGACGTGTCACAAGTGGTACCAGAGGTTCAGGTCCGGGAATCTCAGTGTCGACGACTCCGCTCGCAAGGGTCGGCCCAAGAAGTTTAAGGTGACGTATAAGGAGGGAAAGCCTGTGTATCACTGCGAATGGCCCGACTGTGGGGCACAGTATTACTCGCAGAACAACCTCAGACATCATACGTTGAGGCACCAGAACATTATGACCCACCGGTGCGATTGGCCGGGTTGTGAGTACGGCACCGTCAAGAAGCGAATGCTGGACTACCATAAGTCCATTCACACCGGTATCCGGATGTTCAAGTGTAAGCTACCCGACTGTGAGCGTACATTCAGTCGACCCGATCATCTCAGTGGTCATATGTTGTGGCACAACAACGATAAGAAGTTCCGGTGCGAGTGGCCCGGCTGTCAGTATAGGTCGTGCTTTCGGGGTAATGTCGCTAAACATAAGAAACAAAAGCATGGATTTACTAATTAATAAGTCATTTATATCTCATAAAGAGTTCGGGAATTGAATGTAAAGAATAATTTATTATAATTTTTTTTAAATACCTTAAATTCCAACCAATAAAATATGAATTTATTTAAATTCTCATTAAAACTGTTTATTTGTTTAATTTCGGAATAAATATTTTTAAGTATAAATATAATATATATACTGTATGTATATTATACTGTGCATATAAATGTAGATAAAAATAAATTAACCAAACTTTAACATTTTTGTAGTAAATTCCATAAAAACTTATACACTTTTATATATCGATATACATGTTATGAAACTCAATCTTTCATATGAATTATGCAAATATACGGCACATAAAGAAAGTCTAAAAACAAAATTCTTGCTGTCATTTAAACAAAAGATTTACAGCGAAATGTTGTGAAGAATTTCAAAAGAAATATTATATCAAATGCTTTATTGAAAAATCATTGATAGCGCTGTTAAATAAGAAACACTGGGAAAGCCTGGAGGCTATTGAAAGCAAACTAGAAATTCATTGTGAAGTTCATGAGAGGATTCACTCTCATTTTGTTTACAAACTTTAATTCAATGGGCTTTCAAACTTGTATTTTAGTGTAAATACCTGTGCACTCAGCTACTCAATGCACAGGTTTTGATTCATGTAATTTAATAAATTTATATATTATATTAAATTCTAATCAAATATTTTTACGAAACTTTGAATTTCCCTGATGTTTACGTTCAGTAACTCTCAACCGAGTGTTTTATCTGCAAAATAACATTTTTGATAAAAATTTTCATAATATTGAGTAAATAAATAACATTTCAATTTGAAAGACAACTTAAAATAATAACAAAAAAATCTTTTTATATTTAAATGATTAAAATTAAAAATATTTGCTTTTAAAAATTATTCCGTGACTAACATTTGTGCTAACATAAGCCATAAATGCAATTGAATTTTAATGTGTTTTTCGTATCCGCTATTCAAATGAAACATAATGTATAGTGAAAGATGTGATTATGTATTGAATGATTTGGACAAATACTATATCATTGTCTGAGAGAAGATGTTTCGACATCGAAACGAAGATAATGTAAAACTTCTGTACATTCGGTCAGTATTTCAGTATTTTTTGTTTCCAAAGACTTTGCAACTCTTGGCATTCATTTATTATTCAAATGGAGTTTAAATTTAATTTTCATTATATATGCTGTGTCTCGATGATAGTCATTGAGAGACAAACGAGTGAATTGACAGCAATTGAATGATTCAGTGACTAAAATATATATCAAGATTAATGTCTTTACTACTCGTAGCGCATATAATATGCTTAGGGATTGTCACAAATTTATCTCTTTTGTGATTATCTGTCAAAATAACGATTGCATTATTGAGTCTCTAATCCTAAAACTATTTCGGGTTAGTTGTGAACATTGAATGTATTGAATGGCTAAATGCTTAGGGCTTATAGACTCGCTGCACACATGAAAGTCCTACCAATTAAAGTGCTGTGAATTATCCTAATGTCACCAAATTTCACGTTTCAAAGCATATTTATTATGAAATGCAATTTCGTGTATTCATAACACTTTTACTCTAAAATCTATTTATCATTTCATATTTCACTCAATTTCTGCATTTTCTCAAAATGTTATTTCAATTCCCTATTGATTCTCAAAAGATGGACTAAATTGGTATAAATTATGTGAAATGCTGTAAATATTTATATTTACACGTATTGAATGCTCACCATATTCTGTAATGAATAGTGCGTGAGTGAGTAGGAGAGAGAGAGAGAGAGAGAGAGAGAGAGAGAGAGTATATTTAACTGTTTGGAGAATTTTGTTTTTTATTTATGTGTAGAAAATGAAATCCTGAGGGAATAAACAGACGGGAACTTCAGGTATGAAGTCTACAGGAAATATCAAATTTAATTAAAATTCTATGGAAATAATGATTAGTTGTTGAGAAGCGGCAGAATATTAATATAATATATGCAAATAAATAGACGAGTCTGGAGGTGTTATTACCTTTTTTTAATAGACCGCAACAATAATTAGCAATTACTATATTTATAAATTGTCACTAGTGCTCATATAAAGTAAGTTATCTCATTATATCGTGTGTGTTGGGGACTTGGAAATAAAATTTTCATGAAGTTATTGGCGTTTAATATAAATAGAGGAATTGAGAGCACATTTCAATAAATAATATAAATCTCACAATTGGTTGAAAACAAACTTCAATTCCTGAAGTTTTGTGGAATACATGCGTAAAGTGTGTGCAAAGAATCTTACGGCGCGCTGAATGGCATTTGATTCCTGGGTATCCACTGCTTGCTATTCATTGTGTTGAACACAAGTCTACCGCTTATACAATGTATTGTCAATACATATACGACTAGTCCTCACAAGCATTTAAGCACTAAATATAGTTTTTCGACAAATTATTTATTCTTGTGCTGAGCTATACATGCCGTATATATTAATTCATAAATATTTATAATTCATATAATATATCGTTAACTCATATTTTGATAGAAAAAGACAAATTTAACTCAATTTCATTGTTTACTCATTGTTTGGAAGAATATTTTCGTATAAGAAAGTGAATTACAAATTTATAACTTATTATATGAATTACATATTTTGCATAATTTTCGTGTGGAAAATAATACATCTTTTGAATAATAAAATTTAATTAAATCGCAAACTAAGGCCAACTATTGTTTGTCGCTGGTTGAGTTCAAATTTATCAGTGATTTTTATAGTGAAAAATGAGTGAAACAACGGCTTCAGTCAGCAATTCTGGCAAATCTATTGCCAAGAATACGGGTTCATCGCTAAGTCTGGACAGAGCGGCCTTCCTATTGATTCGCATTAAAAGAGTTTTCCAAAAGAAAAAACATAACAAATATAAAAGGTATTCACATTATGATTACCATAATTATTTAATGAGCTGGGGTATTGGCTAAATCTTTACATGTTTGCATAGGGAATATGCTTTGCAATTATAGCATGTAATGCGGTTATACTTTATAATTTAATTTAACAAAGTTCATAGTAATTGATACCAATGGATTTTTAGTTATGAATTGTTTGCATAATGATTTTTGTACTAGGTTTGAGTAGATTATTGCTAGTCAATTGATATTTAAAGTAATTTTATGTTCGTTTATTATTATGCAAAGATATTATGATAATGTTATTAACCTATATTTTGTTTGAGTTCATTTAAAATATAATTTATTGATTCTTGAGATCATTTTCTTATTAAATAATTGTCAAATGAACTCATTTTATTGATTTTAATGGATTCTCATTTACAAAAATACATCAAAATATATATTAATAGTACACTATAATTTGTAGTTATTATTGTTTAAATTGTAATTGTGTTTAAATTTACAGAATTATCCCAGAATTGTCATAAATATTAATATAATTTTTAAGTTTAATTATAAAATCATTCAAAAATGATTCGATTTTAAAATAAATTATATTTTCAAATGTAATGAAAGTGAATGTAGAAAACACGGATAAGCTCTTAAAGCAATTGGTTTTTTAAATTGTTTCTACAAAATGAAAAATACTGAATTTGTTGTGTACACTGTAGAGTCTACACTGATAACATAGGCTTACAGCACGTTATTGCCAATACATTGCATATTTTATTTATATAATTGAAACACAAAATATTCTTATAGATAGGAATATAATGAAATCTAAACACACCGGACATGTATTCTGGACTCATTTGCATACAACAGTATTACAAATATGAATTTAACGCTAAGATCGCATAAAATAAAAGTTTTCAAAATTAATTAGTTTCATTCAAAAACGGTTAATTTTGTGCCAAAATTTTTATGAATAATGAAAAGTTGATATAACATTTATTAGAAAACAAAAGCAAAATCATTACTAATTGATTAAATGAAACACAAAGGCATAGTGAATAAAATGACTTCTTAATTATAATCCATTAGTTATATAAAACAAAATAAAAGTGATATAAAGTCGTTAATTGTCAAACGAGTGCCTAATCTTATGATTATTGGCGAAGATTGGGAAAATATTTAATAAATGGTTTTCACATGATTTCACATAATTTGTTGCAAAAGTATAATTAAAATAAAAGATGCGCTAAATATTGATTGCCATACACTTTCACTCTCAACAGAATCTCTAATGATTTAAACCCCGAAATAGTTTTATTTGATTAGATTTAGGGTTTTATTGTACGGATTAAGTCATGCATTCACTTTCGACTCTTAAATTCAATTGAAATATATTTACACCTCATTTCTTATATCCCAAACACTATTAGTTTATTTCTTAAGTTTAATTATTTTTTGAAAAAAGTTTCATTAAAATAAATAGTCTTTCAGTTGAAAATAATTTAAATAATTTCATTAAAATGTTATTGTAAAATATTATATAATATTATATAGCTTTAATATAGTTTTAATAATATGAAAATTTGTAAAACTATTAGTGTACACACAATCATAGAATTTAGATATTTCTTAATATATTTTAGTGACTGACTTGAAAATGAGAGAGAGAGAGAGAGAGAGAGAGAGAGAGAGAGATTGCACAAAACTATCGCTGTATTTGTGTGTTTTAATGCATTATAAAATATGTGTTTTTTCCTTTTGTTCACTACTCGTTGTACAGTAATTGAGATTTATTTAAGGAGAGAGAGAGAGAGAGAGAGAGAGAGAGAGATCTTTGATGTCTAAACTTAATTATTGATCTTGTTTTTGGGCAAAATTTATTGCAATAATAGAAATCTGTTTTAAGAAATTTATTAATAAGTTTTGCAAACAATTTTTGCTTTTCTTATCGGATGTTATATATCGCAAGTGATGTGACATTTATTGGTCTCTCGAGTGACTTCTGTATAAATAGCAAGCAATCGGTCAGTCTTTCAGTCCTTTACGACACAGTTATTGCTTTTGTTGTGAAACACATTTAAAGCGAAAGTAAGTGTTAATCAAAAGATGATTTACACACGGAATCCATTGATCTTTAATTTCTTTATCATTATCATTCACTTTCTTAGCGCTTATTATAAGCAAAAATGATAATTAAATTTATAATAACGGAACTCAAGACTCAAATCTAATTAAGTTGTGAACAAATTATTTATTCTATAACTCAGTACTAAAACGTCTTGTATTGCGTTATGTAATCAAATAACACCAACCAATCAATACTTGTGTTATATAATGCTATTAGGTATCAATTTCTATAAATTGATACTAGCATAATATTATATAACAGTAATTATATAAATATTACATATTTTATTATAATTGGAGCAAAAGTTAAGAGTTAGGATATCTGGTAATGAATTTACGCTTATTTTCTATTATTAGAGATTTCATTAAAAGAATATTCTTTGAGTTGATTTTGGTATTCAATAATTAAAGGACTGGCATTTGATTTGGTTTTACTGTATTAACCAATATTTGATTTAAAAAATATTAACTTAACTTCTGCTTTATTCTTAAGTGTATATTAATGTGTCAATTCTGTTGATTATAGAAACACCTGTTGCTATGCCTTTCATACAAATTCCTTTAAATGTTCATTAATTATTAGGGCTTAATATAATTTGATTTTGAATTTGTTTACAAGAATTTAATTGAATTTTCTGACGATTTAATAGCGCTCTGAATTTCATTAAGATTTGACGTTAACTCTTAGTCTATAAACAAAAATATTTAATCAAAATTAACGGGTTATTAAAAAAAACTTTATTAGGAAATCATTGATAAAACAGTGATTTTATTATTTATAATAATTAATATTATACGAAAGAACATTAATATAACTATACTATTATATTAGTATTAGCAAATATTTACATTTTTGATAAAAAATTATTTAAGTTACAGAATTAATTGAATATTTGCTAAAAATAATGAAATTTTGCTTTTCATAAGATTTTAATATTCAGTGAATAAGATAAAAAAATATTAATTTTAAAACCTAAATGATTCATTAAAATCCATTAAAGTCCATTAAAATTCAATTGTACCTAGTATGTACCGTAACAAAAAATAGATTTTACTAAAAGTATTAGAAAATTTCCATTTATGTAATTCAATAATTTCAAGCCTTTTTGAGCTTTATTTTATGCAAAGTACTCATAAAAATGTTCACAAAATTGATGAAAATTTTACAAAATATTTAAATTTCAATTATTATTTAGCTTTATAGAAATCTATATATTCTTTTACCGAATAATTAAGTTTTTTATTTAAATGAGAAATTTTTTAACTATTTAAATTAGGTTTTTGTTGTTCACAAGTAATTCAATAGCATATTATTATGCATTATATACTTATAGACACAACATTTCTCTCTCTTTCTTTCTCTCTCTCTCTCTCTCTCTCCTTAAATAAATCTCAATTACAACGAGTAGTGAACAAAAGGAAAAAACACATATATTTTATAATGCATTGAAACACAAAAATACAGCGATAGTTTTGTGCTTAACGCCAATAACTTCATGAAAATTTTATTTCCAAGTCCCCAACACACACGATATAATGAGATAACTTACTTTATATGAGCACTAGTGACAATTTATAAATATAGTAATTGCTAATTATTGTTGCGGTCTATTAAAAAAAGGTAATAACACCTCCAGACTCGTCTATTTATTTGCATAATATTATATTAATATTCTGGCGCTTCTCAACAACTAATCATTATTTCCATAGAATTTTAATTAAATTTGATATTTCCTGTAGACTTCATACCTGAAGTTCTCGTCAGTATATTCCCTCAGGATTTCATTTTCTACACATAAATAAAAAACAAAATTCTCCAAACAGTTAAATATACTGGCTCTCTCTCTCTCTCTCTCTCACTCACTCACTCACGCACTGTTCATTACAGAATATGGGGAGCATTCAATACGTGTAAATATAAATATTTACAGCATTTCACATAATTTATACCAATTTAGTCCATCTTTTGAGAATCAATAGGGAATTGAAATAACATTTTGAGAAAATGCAGAAATTGAGTGAA
>CAJPVJ010001640.1:0-15620 GCA_905397405.1 Oppiella nova | reverse complement strand
TGAAACGGCAGATATTTCTCGTCAGACGAGTCAAATCCGATCTCCAAGAACTCGACATTCGGTGAAGCATTAAGTCATTTACGGAAATGACAATCAAATCAAATACTGTAGAAATCCACTAAACATATGATCACTCATTTGAATGTTAATATTCAATAAATTTAAGTCAATTTTTAAAAACGAGAAAATGATTTATTATTACAATAATTATTGATTTCTATAAATACAATGAATGGTTGATTAGATATCACAGAATATTCTGTAGTTTAGACCAATTGAATGATTATATCGATTTGAATCCAAACCAAAATCTATGGCTTATATGATATGGGATTTGGAGTTTGGGTTAGTTTTGCATCGATTTTCGTATGTATGAAATGTACTGAAAAATATTGATTAAACAAAAATTGACATCAATTTGAGTTCAAACAGCGAATGAATTTGAAATTCATTGACAAAAAATGGTTCAATCGATTGATTGCATAGAAAAACAATTATTTTAACAATTAGTATATCTTTGATATATAAATATATATTAATTTAATTAATAATAAATATTAGATATTATAAGATATTATCATCGGATCGGTTCCCAACCGATGGTTCATCGGATCAACGGATCACCCGATGGTCTCAATTGCATTGAGTGGTGGTCTGCGAGTAGTTGTTGTGACAATTGGTTTGCATGAATGGTATGAACGAGAAGATACAGTTCCCGACACCACTCATGCACAGCATGAATACGGCCACAGCAAACACCAGGGAACAGATGGTACACGGCTTCCGCTCCAAGACATAGCCTATGAGATACAGCACCACAAACATCACCTGATTCTGGACCAAAGTGGCGTTCATCGGCTTCGGGATCAACAGCACGGGTATTAACCACTGAAGACAATACATTGTCTCTCTCTTGGCGATGTCCTACAGTTGTCTCGCAATGAATGCAATTAGGGATCAATTGTTTTCATGAATGCTTTCACATGTAAATGACATTCATTTCAATGTTTTGTTGTTTTCATAATTAATCGCAAATCAATTAAATGGCAATAAATGGCAAACAAATGATTCACTCATTCATTGCATACAAACACAAAGCCATTGAATGCCTCAATAGATGGCATTCACGGCATTGTTGTCATCACTCACTCACTGATCGCTCGCGAAGACAATCAGTCCATCACTTTATGCATCACTTGATTGTGTCTTTGATTGTCACCACAACCACAACAACACCGCTGCAGACATGTATGGCTTAGAAGAGGCGGGAATTCCGGGCAAAGAATATCTTCGCGATTCGCTGACCAATTGCTCGGATCCGTTGAAAGCGATCGAAGACTTCCAGACAGAGAACGGCATTCTTCTGCCATCTCTTCGGCCAATGCTTCCACTGCTGGACTTACACGGAGTCCGACGACAAGAGTTTCATTTCTCAGTTCTGGAGGAATTGCGGGACAAACTGATCGCTCGCATCGAAGACATGAACAAATTGGAGGCCAAAGAGCGCGAGAAGAAGTTGAAAGAGTTGTTGTTTAAGAGCTTTCCGTTGATAAGAGTGCCATCCCTTCAACCCGTGGTTATGGCTATTATGAAGCACTTGGATATCGTTGAAGACAAATACCTCAACCAATTGGTCGCCGATAAGAGTCTGTACGCGAAGTGCGACGTCTCTGTGAAGCGCCAGATATGGCAACAGCACCCGACCCTCTTCGGGGATGAGGTCTCACCCATACTCAGCCAATACATCAAAGAGGTATACCATTCGCACCCGAGTTCTTGTCATTTCCTAATTGTTTACTGTATTCCTGCAGAAAGAGTCCCTATTCTTCAACTTCAAAGACATCAACAAAACCTTTTATGTGTTGACTCCGAAGGTCAGGCGACAGAACCCTATAATCCAGACATTAGTGAAAATGGTCGGCAAGAATGTCCTCCTCTACGATACGATCCTCCAGTTTCTGCGGACACTGTTTTTGCGCACAAAGAATGTCCACTACTGTACCCTTCGAGTGGCACTCCTGATGGCACTACACGACTGCGAGGTGCAGGACATCACTGGAATGGATCCGTGCCATAAGTTTGGCTGGTGTTTGGACGCCTGTATCCGGGAGAATGTGATTGACCCGAAACGCTCGCGAGAACTGCAGGGCTTTCTGGAAGGCGTGCGCAGAGGACAGGAGCACGTGTTGGGCGACATATCGATGACTCTCTGCGACCCCTATGCCATCAATTTCCTGGCGCTGTCGTGCATGAAGATCCTCAACCATCACATCCAGAACGAGAGCCTCGCGCGAGACAATCACGTTCTCATGCTTTTGCTGCGAATGTTGAACTTAGGTCTCCACAGTTGGGATGTCCTAAACTCGCAGGTCTTTCGTGAGCCGCGACTCGAACCCGATCTCATCACCAAATTCGTGCCGATCCTCATGTCGTTCATAGTTGACGATCAGGTCAGACATCTTAACGCTAAGCTCCCGCCCGATGACAGGGAGTCGGCGCTCGCTATCATCGAACACTCGGGTCCTCCGCCTGACGCTTACCAACAGTTTGTCTCAGAGGACAGATTGGCCTCAATTTTGGCCATTTATTACACCTTACAGGTGACCAAACAGAAGGACAAACAGGCAGTGATGCGAGTGTTGGGAACTCTGGCCTCTTCTCACGACAACCGGGCCCTCGACGACCAGTATTTGCATATTTTGGTCAATAATCTCATCGCAATGGCAGAGGACTTCTCCAGCGAAGAGTTCTGTTCAGTGGTCTTGGATGAGGTGTTTATGCCGGCCCTCACGTACGGCAATGTAGTCCACCATCTGATGAAGTTGTTGTCCCACACCTTCCAACACATCCCAACACAACGACTCGAAAATATCATTAAAATTCTCGAATCCTTTTCATATCACAACGAAAGCAGTAAAACTCTTTTCGCAGAATTGCAGACAAAAGTCACGGAATTCGTGGAAAGGGCTGAAACACTGCCCCAACAGGCCGTCCAAAGCAACGAAGGCTTGGGTTCTGTTCTCACACGCGATTGAAATGACTTTTTGTATACTAATTGTGTTTCCATTAAATTCATTAATTATTTCTATTTTCAAATCAATTTATTGCAATTCTTTTCAACTCGTGTTGTGTTTGAATAACTTTTTATTGAGTTAACCCTCGAATTCTGTTGCGAACTGACCCTCAATTAGGCGGTCCTTTTTCTTGGCGTTGCTGTGACTGCACCACCATTTGTAAGGCATGAGCCAAGTCTTGACCCGCAAAGTTGCAGAGTTCGCAATAACCGGGCGGTCCAACTGGGCCTACATTTTAACCTTGTTAAGTAATTTTATCTCAATATTTATGCTAAACATGAATACCTGGCGGCCCCGGAATACCTGGTTGGCCTACTCTTCCCTGTTGCCCCCTCTCTCCCTGTGGTCCTGGAAGTCCAGTTCCCTCAGGACCCGGTTGGCCAGTTGGTCCGGGCGGGCCCTTCACGATGACATTTAATTGAATAATTTGGACACAAATAATAATATTGTCAAAATCACCTGATGTCCAGTGTCTCCCTCCTCTCCCCTTTCTCCCTTCAGGCCCTGATCTCCTTTCTCACCCTTAGGGCCGTGAATACCTTGATTACCGGGAACTCCTTTAGATGTTAAATAGTCTTACAGTTAGTATTCCAATATTTTTTTATAAAGTACCGGGTAATCCTATGAATCCTATTTTAAATAATTTTATTTAATTTAAATTTTTTTTATCACTCTATGATTGCAAACCTCTCTCTCCCTGTAGACCCATTTGTCCTGGCTCTCCTTGTGGTCCTATTCATATGACAAATAAATAAATAATTTATTCTAAAACTTTATCAAGAATATACCCGGAGGTCCCTGGGGTCCGATTCTTGTTTTGCCATTTCTTCCGGGCGGACCGGGAGGGCCTTCAAAAGTCATCATTATTAGAGATTTTGAACCGATTTTACGTCTGATTAATGTTACCTTTAAATCTCGATTGCAATTCATTCATATGTTCTGCGAATCAAATCAAATTGAATTATAATATTTATATTTCTCAAATCATTGCTAACCTCTTAATATAGTTGTAATGATTTCTCTTAATTCTTCCTCAGAGTATGTTTTTCCCGGAATTCCTGGTTCTCCTTGTGGTCCGTTCTGACCTCTCGGACCTGTATTTCCGGGCACACCTGCTATACCGGGTGGCCCAGGCATACCCGGTGCTCCCACATCTCCAGGTGGTCCTTTATCTCCTCGAGGCCCCGAAGGACCAGGCTAAGTTCAGTAAATAGGACTCTTAATATATGTGACTATCCTCAATGAGTACTGACCACTCCTTGAATGCCAGGGAATCCCATTTTTCCGGGTTTGTCATCGATTACATCAATTGTTTTATAAACCGTTTCACATTTTGATTCACACTTTTAATATTAATTTTAAATTAATAATTTATGTTTTAAATCTAATAAAATGAACACAAAGAATATACCTGTCCTGGAGGACCCGATGGTCCTATTTCTCCCTTTTGTCCGGGGATACCATTAATGCCAGGCAATCCTTGAGAACCCGGTAATCCTGGTAAACCTTGAGGTCCCTTTTTTGAAGTAAAAATTGCTTAAATTATAAACTATTATAATTTAATATTTTATTGTTCTTAACCGGTTCTCCACTCAGACCCTGTTCCCCATCATTTCCATTCAAACCCTAATATAAAAATCAAAGTTTTTTTGAAGTAAAAATTGCTTAAATTATAAACTATTATAATTTAATATTTTATTGTTCTTAACCGGTTCTCCACTCAGACCCTGTTCCCCATCATTTCCATTCAAACCCTAACATAAAATCAAAGGAATTAAAATTGTATTCAATGAACACTATAAAGTGAGTCAACCCAACCCTTTCTCCGCGTTCGCCCTTTTGGCCGTTCGGACCTTTAGGTCCCGGTTCTCCTCGATCTCCAGTTTCTCCTTTTAATCCCACTTTCCCCACAATTACCGGACCCTTATTTAGAACTCAATTGAAGTCACAAATTGAAATAAATATTATTAATACTTGAGGTCCTGGCGGTCCTATAGGTCCGGGTTCACCATCTCTTCCAGGTATCCCAGGAGGTCCGGCAACCCCAGGAAGTCCCTTTGGAAGTAGTCTAAAAATGAATACATCCATATATTATTTAAACATTATTCCTACCGCTTCTCCTCTTTCTCCAGGAATTCCAAACCCTTCACCGTCTACTCCGGGCGCTCCAGTAGCACCGGTAGCACCAGTTAATCCAGGGATTCCTTGTATTCCTTGTTCGCCCTGTAGAAAGTGATTTTAACATAGAGTTTGTAAAATCATAAATATATCAAACGACAGACTTTCTCTCCCTTCTGACCCTCGGGTCCGATCTCTCCTCTCTCCCCAATAGGACCCGGTTCTCCTGGAAGTCCTGGAATACCCAGACCTGTTTGGCCCGGAGGTCCCTGTGGTTAATAAAATTTATCCGAATAAATATTAATATAAATTAAATACAAATATACAGACCTGAGGGCCGGGCGGACAGATCGGACATTCACTCGTGGGTTGTGTTGGTGAGGGGGTCGGTAGTGTAGGCGGAAGTGGAGGAAGTGTTACGATTGGTCTTTTAGACTGAATTTTTAATAATTAATAAAACAATAAAAATAATTGTCATAAGAATGGGTAAAATACCACAAACTCAGCGCACGATTCTCTCTCAGGACGGGTGGGATCACAGCTCACAACCAGGTATTGAAGATCTAACTAAACATTTAATAAGAATATTGAATTGTTTTGAAACTTTTCACAAATCAATAAATTTGGTTGACATACGGGAACGGTAGACAAATCGTCCTCAAACTTTGCTAACCAAATATCGCCACTTAAACTGATTGGACTCCTGATGGCGAGCGGAACCGTCGACTTCTTTTGGCAGTTGTGAAAGAGAGTGACTTTGTCTGAGAGGACACTGAAATGGATTTTATTCCAGTCGTTGTCTTCGCAGAAAACATTTGGGAATTTGAGAGTTTGGATGCGATTGTTGTAATCCAATGTATATAAGTCTAAGCGCTGTTTTTTAGGCAAATACGTGATCCCAAACCTATTGGTTCACAAGTTTAAGTACTTAACGAGTTATGCAACTGTTTAAACATACTGTGCGGCACCGGATTCATCACTGATCCGGATGACAGTCCACGTCTCCTCCTTTGACGGACGCTTCCGGAAGGAACAGACCAACGAAAACTGTTGGGGCAGTCCCTCCGGGAATACTTGACTTGTGTGGTAACAAATGGGTTATAAATAATTTCTAACAATATTTGCAACAAAATTAAAATCATCTACGAATGGGTATACTATGAGCACCTGGTAGGCAGTGTTAGGTCCGCTTTCTTTGATAATCGATATGCCGTTTGTATTTTGTTTGAACCGCGAACTCGCTTAACGCCCGGGAAGTCGAGATCAATGTCATCCAATTGGAACCGTCGGATCAGATCAAAAGTGGGCAAATCATCGGCGCCTTCGATAACCAGAGGACATCCGCCATCTGTTAAGACTAGAGGATAGCATTTAGTAGTGATTATCACATATTAATTCACAATCAATACCTGTTTCCGTTAACTCTGTTTGGAGTCTTCGTGGACTTAACCCTTCGACTGCAATCAAAATCTGTCAATTGATGTCTCATTTATAATATGCTTTAGAATTTACTCACAATGAGCTCCCAATACATAATATCTATTAATTACAGACAAATTGAGAATTATATAAAACAAGCACTGTTTGCATACATTCAATAAATTCATTTTAAAGAAATTTAAATGAATAATCAGATAATCAGTGAAAAGTTGTGAACTTGACTTTAGCCAACATTATCTACAGTTAAACAGTAGTGTAGTGTTGGAGACTTGGATGTGATGTGAACCTCATGTACCGCCGGAGTCTTATGTCTTATGCAAAACCATATTTCCTATATTTAGTAAAATTCTTTCATTGAATTATTGCTAATTTTTTCTTACAAAATAATTTTTTCAAATATTAGTTTGAAAAAAGTTCAGCAAATGTTTTCAAGTGTTAAAAGACATTTGTATGACATTTGTTAGTGACTTATGTTTAGACGCTTTAAACCATTAATTTCGGAACCAATAAAAAGAGTAGAGTTTAACCCAATTTGTTATTCTTTAAACATCTCTCTCTCTCTCTCTCTCTCTCTCCTCAGGAAATAAAATTAATTTATTATATTTTGTCTTTAATTTACGATTCAATACATACATATGATTCATATTAAACTTATTATAAGAATAATATTTAGTGTAGTTTTGAATAATTTATCTTTATTTACAAAATTGTTAAAAAATTTACAACTCTCTTATGACAACATTTCATTATAGATTAAATCATATAAATCTATGAAAACTTATTCAATATTTAAACAAAAGATAAATAATCTGATGATTCTTACGAATGAATCAAATGTGAAAAATTCATTAAAAATAAGCATTAAATAGAGTTAAATACAGAAAAACAATAGAAAACTAATGATATGTTCAAAAGTGATAAACGAATGGATGAGAAAATGTGTTATTCCTTGGAGTCGGCAATCCCTCCCTCAGTGATGGCAAATGTGGCCTCATTCTCGGCTAAGTCCGGACTGTCGTATATTTTGGCGATTCGACACTCACTGCGACCCTTTCGCAGGTATAGCCTCACAGTGGAGGCGTGCGCCAGAATGTGGCCACCGATGGGCTTCTTGGGATCCGCTTGGAATGACATGGCGGCCCCTGGAGGTGACGGATAAACATTTATTACTGTCAGTGGGAGTGAGTGTGTTAGGGGTACAGACCTGGATCGGCGGTCATTTGATTGGTGATAAACACGGCGATATTATATTCTTCACTGATTTTCTGCAGTTTCGACAACATTTGC
Source organism: Oppiella nova (assembly GCA_905397405.1). Lineage (NCBI taxonomy): Eukaryota > Metazoa > Arthropoda > Arachnida > Sarcoptiformes > Oppiidae > Oppiella > Oppiella nova. The sequence continues at coordinate 7,701 of CAJPVJ010001640.1, read as the reverse complement.
GCCAACTTTTGCTGCCTTTCCGACAGCTCTCCCCTTCCGGAGTAGTCGACGCGAAACAACGCCATAACGGAGTCGACCACCAGAAGCTTGAATTGTCCGCAGTCTTCGTGGAATTTGGCCGCAACGGCGTCTACACCACAGACACATCACGCCGTCAACCATTGCATCAAACATAGGGTTCAATGAATGCATACCTAATATCTCGTACTGATGTTCACTGGTGTTGGCCCTCACGTACAGCACATTGTCGAGCGCCGACTCCTCATCCAAACCAAAACGCGATGCGATTTGCCTACGAATGCAATCATTGTATGAATTGGTTATCAACTGATGGCTCAGTGATGGCATACTTGAGCCGATCGGGACGGAAGGTATGTTCGGTGTCAATGAACATAGCCTTTCCACCAGAGTATCCATTGGATGGTATTTGACACGTGACTACACATGGATTCAAACATTGAATGAATGGCAGGAATGGTGCGAATGATTACTCACTGCAGAGGGTGTGAGAGATCTGTGTCTTTCCGGTCCTGAATTCGCCGAACGCCTCAGTGATGGCCATACTCTCGATGCCTCCGCCCAACAGTTTGCTGCAGACATACAGACAATGAATGGATGAATGGATGCGTTGGAAGCGAACACTCACTCAAACTCATTGGATCCGGTCTGCAGTTTGAAGACATGTCTGCGTTTGACAGACACCTGATTGGCGGTCATGAAGAGTGACTCCGACGACAATTTGTTGGCCATTTCCCTGATCTTATCGATCTTGGCTTCACTCAAACCCTTGATTTGAACCAATTTGCGCTTAACAGTCATCTGAAGCCCTTTTATCGTACAAATGCCGGAAGTCTTCAGTTTCTTGATGTCGGAGCTGTTCTGGTGTTCAATGGGTTAAGCAATGCATGAGTTGCGAGCACAGGAAGTACTGCTCTAATGGACTCACAATCCCGTGATTCTGCAGAATATCGATGTCTTGAAAGAAGGACTCCTGTCATCGAAAGGGCGGTTAAGACACAGACAATGCCATCAATGAGATAATCAGTGCTCACCTCCTCGTCATCGGTGGTACTCGCGTCCAACTGGTGCTCCGCCGCTGACATTGTGTTGAGCGGTGTGTATGGGATGTATGGGATGTATGGGATGTATGGATGGATGAGATGAGGGACCAAATGGGGTGACAATCGGTGGTCAAAGAGGTGTGACTCGAGTGCTCAGTGTTTCACTCAAACAGCGTTCGAATGATTGACACAAATGTCACAAAACTTTTCATTCAATTATTGCCACGAAATAGAACTCGACGTCTGATTGGCTGTGCGTTCGACGCATGCGTTCAACGCTCACGTCATGTGTTGTGCGAAAACATCTGTTTTGGTGTCAAATGAATGGTGTTTTGGTTGGCGTTGGAGTCGACCACTGATTGCGTGACTGCAGTGACTGTACTCCGAGTGGTGAGTGTCTGCAGTGATGTCGTCCACCGATTGTCCCAATTGTGTGAAAGTGAATGAAGTAATGAGTGACCAGAAGAACAAAATGGCGTTAATTGAGGTCCGCTTAAGAGATTTAGTGAAGGCTTACAAAAAGGTTTGTTCCGAAAGAGACAATCTTCTGGCCATCAGTTCGGCCACTGTTTTGCCGATCAATGACTCACACGAACAGCAAAAGCGTTTGTCGTCTCTGGAGGCGAGTGTCGCTGAAATGTCTGCCATTTGTGGCAAATATGAGTCGCAGAGCTTCAAAGACCAACAATTGATCCATGAGTTGACACAAAGATGTGAACAATTGACAAATGAGTTGAAATTACACGAAACGAGTGCCGCAAACACTCGTGAAAAGAGCCACAAATCAGAGAAGACTTATAGACACAGAGGAATACAAACGGAAGAATCCATGGAATCGAGTGATGAGACAAAGACTGATGTGTTGACCGATTCGGTCAAAGATGTGAAACATATGGAAACGCAGACCGACTTTGTCTCTGAATTTGATGTCTTTAACGGAAGTCATCACAAGAAAAGCGAATTAGCGATCGTTTTGCCCACTCTTTCACAGACACAACCAAATGATTGCGAATCAGATTTGGATGACTTGTCCGACAGAAGCAGAAGTCGTGCCAATAGTATTGGATCCAATGGTTTAGACAATTATCCGGTGTTTGAGACTCACCCCAGAGAAACGGCTCAAAGCAGTAATGAGTTGTTTGTGTCCAACAATTCAAGCGGTGTTTCCCTCTTCTATGCCAATGAATTGGCGCGAAAAGAGATAGATTTGGCCGAAACGAGACTACAGGCGCGCGAGAATGAGTGCGCTTTGCGTGAACTCCAGTGGAAATACAATACAGACAAATACAAGTGAATCATAATACTCTCTATACGTAACTAAACACACAATTAATGTTTGATTCATTGAATAGATTGCAGACCCGTATCACTGATTTGGAGAGAAATCTGTCGCAAATGTCTTCAAACCAACCGTTGAGTCAATTGAACGTAACGTATATTCGCAACGTTTTGATGAAATTATTGAACACTAAAGACAAACATCAGAAACAGTTTATGATTAACGCTATTCTGACGGCTTTGGACCAAAAGGATAAGAAACCCAAATGAGTGTCCATTGAGTTAGTGATTGAAAATATTGTGTAGATTTTGTTATCGTTGTTATTATAAACAACACTCAATGAGTGGTTTAATCTATATTTTATAAGTTTTATTTTTATATATCTTATGTTATAATCAATTCACAATAAATGTGTTACAGTATTTTATATGGATATACACACAGATTCAATGAAACCAAATGTCAAATAAATGAGATATCAATTTACAGTATTTTTATGAATGGCTTTTAGTTAATGTATTCAATTAGTCAACTGATAAGCGGGGAAACGGCTGTTCTTGGGTTGTAATAAATCCGTCAAATAATACAGAGTTCCTGCGAGTCCTTCAAACATAGAGAAGGGTCGGTCGGGTGTACGGCAGCCGTGCTCTCCATAAGCACAACACCACTGCCCGAACTTCACGGCTCTGAACACATACTTCTCCTCTCCAGTCAACTGATACAGTCTTAAGAAGGCGTAACCATTTCCGGCCGTCCCGTGACATAAGCCATAACCTAATCATCAAATTACAGATCAAAACAATCAGTTTTTTAAACAATATTTCAATCGATTCTCAATATAATGTCAAACCTTTCCGGAGAAGACCTCTCTTCCAAATGCATTCACAACAGTCTTTGGCTGCCATCAGATACCGTTCTTCTTTGAACACCTGATACGCCAAAGCAAACAAATGGACGGCACCGGGACTTCCGTGACACCAGTGGACTAATACATCTGACATGTCATCCAAACCCGACGGATAATTCCCCGAAGAGAGTCGAAGCGATAAAATGTAATCAATGGTCGGTTTCACGCATTTGTGTAACTCTTCGTCCGTCAGATAACTCTTGGCTTCCAATAGAAGAGACATAATTCCCATCAATCCATGCGCTGCTCCAAGATATGGGGTTTTGTACCAGTAATACATGAGAGGACACCTCTCACTCGTCTTGTCTTTTTTGGCCGTCTTCTGACCGGATCTGATGATAGCGTCGACAACAGCTCTGATGTCATTGTTTTCAATGATTTGATCAGAATTTGAGATAAATTTTACATGAGAGGACACCTCTCACTCGTCTTGTCTTTTTTGGCCGTCTTCTGACCGGATCTGATGATAGCGTCGACAACAGCTCTGATGTCATTGTTTTCAATGATTTGATCAGAATTTGAGATAAATTTTCGGACAAAAAGTAATGAATAGAGAAAACCAGATCTTCCGTAAAGCAGTTCATCCGGAGTTTTGGTGTCAATATCAGTGCAATACTTAACCATTGATTTTAAAACATTCAATGATTTGTTGCCTTCATTTTGATTACCATTCATGTCGTGAATAACTGATGCGATGCTTAAGACTCCGGAATCGCCCAAAAGAAAGGAAATGTCATCTCTTTTCAGACGTAATCGCTTAAGAGTGGGATCGATATAAGCGATGGCTTTGTCTAAGAGTTTGTGGTCATTGAAGACGAGAGACAAATGAAGATACAGTAAAGCATATCCAGTACTTCCCGTATAAACACTGTAATCATTTGAATCAATGGTTTTGTTCACATTTGTCTCCAAGTATTGCAACAGTTTTGTCAAGTTTTTCATCAAATCCTCTTTGACTCGACCATTGAGTCCATCACCGGTTGCGTCCAAAACACCATCCGATGGACCAAAGTCTTCAAAATGATTATCAAAGTAACGCTTTGTTGACATTTTTGGCGACAAATGATTTGTTTTCAAAACCAAAGCAAACGTCAAAATAAAGCAAACGTTTGACAACTGATTGCATGAGAAATGCATTGAAGTTATGGTGAAGTAAACGACGATTTTTGTCAACACATGACATGTGTTTTGGTTTCAAATTTGAATGTTTGTTGTGTCGAGCAATGCATCGATTGTTCAGTTTTCTCAAGAAATAAGTTTTCTTTCAATCCATGGATGATATACAAGAGGATCAAAGTGAGCCAACGAGTGGTCCCTCCACTGGAAGTGATGCCAATATCTGTGATCTCGAGTCTCAAGCGTTTGACGCGAAGACATCGTTGCTGTGGGACACGGATCAGGTGATGATACCGGTGGCCGGCGCCAAGATTTTCAATAATATCGACGAATACTTCCAGAAGAGTTTTGGCAAATCAAAGGCATTCAAACATTTGCCATCCGTTAGGGACACCACTCACGAGCCGCCCATCAAAAGGACTCTTGTGTTCGAGCCATCAGTTTCCACACATAAGAGACGGGAATTACAGACAGTTTTGACTAAAATGAAGACAACGGCAGCCAAAGGACCGAATGGTTTGCTTCTTAAGTGTCTTAATAATAGGATTAAAGTATTGATCAGAAGACGAAAGAGTGTGAAACTGTTTAGTGAAGAGATCGAGAGATTGCGGAGGGATTTGTTGGCCGCCAGAGAGAAGAATGGCATTTATGTGAACGAAGAGAACTTCCGGCAAATGGAACAACAGATTAAGGATCAGATGATAGACATCGAGGAAAAGATCGCACAAATCAATGGATTGCACGAAGAGATGAATCAAATTCAACAGCTGTTCGATGAGACCAAAGAGGAGTTGAACACAAAGGCCACGGAACTGGAGGTGACGACCAAGACGTTGGATAAGACATCGCACGCGTTGAAGGAAACTAAAAGCGATTTACACTTAACTCGAGTCGATAGAGACGAACAAAAGCATTTGGTTGGCGTTCACGTGAACACTGAGAAAGTGCTGTCAACTCAGGCCAAAGAACTGCTGTCTGTGGCAGAGGTGACCACTTCTGATGTCCACAAACTGCACAGTAAAGTGGATCGACTCAATAATGTCGAGTCCAACAACTGGACCAAAACCAACGAGTTTCAGGTTTGGCTTAACTTTTGAGATAATTTTTAGGATTGAATTGATTGTGATTTAATTTATAGGAGAAATTCATGACTGATATGAACCGATTGGAGGAATTGGTGTCAATCACCACCACTTCATATAACGATAGTCTGGAAGAAATGAAAGCCGCTATCAATGAGAAGACGAGTGCCACCGAAGCCGTTGTGACCGACACTCAGAACAAAATCACGTCATTGACTGATTTGACGGCTCAACAGATGACTCGTTTGTCTTCAATCTTCCAAAAGGATCGACTGGTTTTGGAACAGACTATCACTTTGAAGGACAACAGTTCAGAGATGTGGAGCTTTTTGTGTCAAACATTTAATGAGATATTGTCTGAAGTGAAGACAAACCAAACAAATATCTCGGAAGGCATTGAAAAACTGAACGGAATTATTGCTAAACAACGGGAAGACGTGGAAGAGTTGGTTATGAAACAAAACACTCACCTCAAGAATATCTCCAAAATTACTGTCAACTCATTGAATAACATTAAAACTGATTTGAAAACTACTTTCGAGAGTCAGAGTAAGTTTCTCGAGGAATCATTTCTATGAGATTTGATTGTAATTTGTATGGTATTGTGTGATCACAGGTACTAAACTGACATCACTTATGGAACAAATGGAGCGCTCGGACCACGCGAACAACAAATTACAAGAAGACTTGGACCAAGAGATGCAACAATTGATTGAAAGCATTCATAACTTTAACGCCAATCGCATCAAAACTCGTGTCAATCATCAGAACTCGAGCTCTGAATTGAATACTAAGTTAATGGAGACGAAGAAAAACTCGACTAATTGTTTCCAAGACTTGAGTTCCAAAGTGGATGGATATGTGTCTCAAATCCAAATGGAAGAGAAGATTGCACTCAAATATGTGGAAAGCGTTGATAACTTGAATACAGAGAATACCCAACAATTGATGGATCAGACCAATGAAGTGAATGTTAAGAACACAGAACTTCCGAATCAAATCCAAGAGTTGATTACCACTCGCAAAGAGACCACATCTGAGAAGTTCTCGCATTTCAATCATTTGATTGTCGACTCAATCAATTCGTGCGACAAACAGATGAGTGCCAAACAGTCGGCTCTTAAAGAGATGTCTGACTGTCTTAATGAAGGCCTCAGCGAACAAAAGAGTTTTGTAGTGAATATCGTCGAAAATGTCAAACATATCACTGAATGTGTTTCGGAGAAGACTTCAGAAATGAGTCGAATGTCAGAGACTATGGAAAAGTCTCAGATCAGAGCAATTGAAAGCCGTTACAAGAGTTTCGAGGCATTTGTCAAAAACGATTTGACTAAAGACATACCGACCGGAACGACACCACAAAAGACTGACTACAGTTACCCGCGAGACCTGCAGCAGACGTCTCCGCACGAGAGAATTCTCGAGCGATTCCGACTCAACAGCGCCGCCAATACATCACTGCCTGAAGAGAATGAATCGGAATTCCTGTCCGATTCCAACAGTTCTGCGAAGAGTTTCGGCTCTAATGACGAGAACGCGAAGCCATTGACTGACACTCAGAAGCGACGGAAACCAGGATTTCAATCGAAAAGCAAATCCAATTCCAGTCTTAAAAAGATTTCAGAATCCGAACAGACATTCAGTGTCTCCGATACCGAACCCCAGAAGCGAACCATAGTTACCCCCAAGCCTTTGACGGCTAATCGAAACAATTAATGATTTTTATTGTATATAAGTTTGGGTTAAAACTATCCCTATATTTAAATTCCTATATTTTAAGCTTTTAATTATATTTCAATTTATTCAATTATTATTCATATTTTTATTGCAAATAATTTTTACCACAATTTTAATAATATTTTGTCACAAATATCTATTCAATACAAATAAATTGATTTCGGCATCACTTTTATGAACACAATGTTTGAAATGAATGGATTGAAAGTCAGACAAAACTAATGAGAACCACATTATCACCCCTAATGAACACTTGCTTTATATGGTTGCAGACATCGACCGCCACGTTGTCTGCGGACAACTTCTGGTACTTCTCGTCGACATCACTCATACAGAGGTTGTGGTGTTTGTCATACGCTATCAAAACACCACAAATCCAACCAAACCTTCCACTAAACAGTTTCACACTCTTTCGTCTTCTGATCAATACTTTAATCCTATTATTAAGACACTTAAGAAGCAAACCATTCGGTCCTTTGGCTGCCGTTGTCTTCATTTTAGTCAAAACTGTCTGTAATT
>CAJPVJ010001639.1:0-15622 GCA_905397405.1 Oppiella nova | reverse complement strand
CAGTCATTGAACTGAAATGAGAGTTTAGGCATTGGTTTCGGTGAAGCGTTGCCTAAGCTTTCAATGGTATGGTTCGCCGATAATAGCATTCAAATTGTCTTCAATTAAAGTTTCGCCGAAAGCTTTTCATGTCTTCACTGCAAAAAATATCTACAGATTATTGCAAATCCACTCATTTGTTCCATTAGGTCCTCAATACACATACATATAATCAGTGAATATACACATTGTCTCCAAAAAACAGTCAAAATGTCTTTAAAAAAGGTAACAAAAGAGATGAAGAAATTAAAAACTTTTACAAAACTATTTAAGACTTTTAGACTAATAATTAGAGAAATCCTTTCATTTTTGACGGCAATGTATGACTGGATAAAAAAGTTGTGAAGTTTTTTAGACGAAAAATAAATTGAATTTATCGTCTATTTTATCGATTCAATCGCAAATCAAATTGATTTTTCGCTTTTCATAAATCGGAAAAGTTTTTCAATTATTTTCCAAACAAATGCTATTATCTATAATAGAGAGTGAAAAATGATTATCTGTTTTATCACTTCATTTGTTTCTGGAGATGAACTAATGGTTTGGTTTTTTTCAGTGTTAATTGTTTGTAATATTTTTGCAATTATTTTATGATTAATTTTTTTTGAGATTAAAAGTTAATTCATTAGAAATTTTCATTAATTCAAATGAGAGAGAGAGAGAGAGAGAGAGGGAGGGAGGGAGAGAGAGAGAGAGCATAAAAATTATTTGCATCTTTGAATATAAAACAAAAAAAATACTTTTGTTTTATTGAAAGTCCAATCAATGGATAAATTAATGATTGAAATAAAGTCACAAAATATTCATTCAATTCACATAGAAATGGGAAAAAGTGGTGAAAAGCAATGGTTTCGCGGGAAGTGTTGGATGTGTTAGTGGTGTGAGTGGAGACCCATCTGTGGTGTTGAGGACTAACTACTCATTTGGTCTCAAATATCATAAACAATAGGAATGGAGGAGAGGATGACTGTGAAGACCTCCCGTCCCATCAGACCAGTTGTCGCCCCACAAGACGGTCACCGCCATCGCCAGTGACTGCCACCGGACACCGACTGTCCACCAGCTCTTCCACCACATTATGCCACACACAGTGACACCAGTCTTGTTGTGGTGTTGGCTGACTGTCCTCCTCATCGGTAGAGCACCGGTCGCTCGATGTGAAGGCGAAGTGGCGGACGACCCGCTCAACCAAACCCAATGCGTCGGTATGTCATGTCTTCGGCGCTGTCATTGTCAGCGATTGTCACTAACCTGTTGTCCACTGCTATCACCGCATAGGATGTGTTGGCCCGGAGTGTCAGGCGTTGGAGTTTGTCTGCAAAAACCATCGCTGCGTTCCTCTGGAGTACGTCTGCGATGGCGAAGACGACTGCGGCGACCGATCCGATGAATATGATTGCCATCTCTTCTGCAACTCTTCCACACAATTCAGTTGCGAATCCGGACGCAAGTGTTTGGACACCAGCTATAAGTGCAACGGTGTCTGGGATTGCAGTGACGGCGCCGATGAGGAGAACTGCTTCCAACACACCTTCAATCGCACCAAACCCTCGGCCATCGGCTGCCATCACAACGAATTCCAGTGCCGTTCCGGCGATTGTGTCCACAAGACGTTCGTCTGCGACGGAAAGCGCGACTGTTATGACGGATCAGACGAGACGACGAAGACGTGCGCCAACGCCACGGCTCACGAGTGCCGGACGGATGAGTTCCGGTGCCGCGCGAGCGGCCATTGTATTCCTCTTCAGCGCAAATGTGACACACATTTCGACTGCGAAGACAACTCGGATGAAGACGACTGTTGTATACCTCCCGACAGGAACTGTGTGTCCATTAAAGACAACCGCACCGTATGTCTGCATATATCGCGCTTTTGCGACAATAATATCGATTGCGTGAACGGGACGGATCTGTCGGGCCTCAAGAACACCATTGCCCTCGACTTCTACCACTCGGACAAAGAGAATATGATTTTCTGGACCGACGTTATGGACGACAAGATCTACAGAGGATTCCTAATCCACGGGTCGCTCACAAACATCGAACCCATCGTTCAGATAGGTTTGGCCACCGCTGAGGGACTGGCGGTCGACTGGATTGGAGGCAACATCTATTGGGTTGAAAGCAATTTGGATCAGATAGAGGTCGCCAAACTGAATGGCAGCTACCGGCGCACTCTCATTGCCGGACAAATGGTGAGCCCCAGGGCTATAGCGCTAGACTGTCGCCACGGAGTGCTGTTTTGGACGGACTGGGACTCAGAGTCTCCGCGAATAGAGTCGGCGTCGATGGCGGGAGAGGACAGGAAAGTGGTGTATAGAGTGGAGTCGAGTGACGGCGCCTGGCCTAACGGTCTCGTACTCGACTACATCGCCCTCAGGATCTATTGGATCGACGCCCGCTCCGACTCCATCAATACAGTCAAATACGACGGGTCGGGCTATCACGAGGTCCTACGCGGACACGAACTCCTGACCCATCCGTTCGCGATCTCTCTGTACGAGAATCACGTGTATTGGACGGACTGGAGGACCAATTCGGTGATTCGCGCCAACAAGTGGAACGGCACTGACATCAAAGTGGTTCAGAGGGCCGTCACTCAGCCCTTCGACATCAAGATATTCCATCCGTCGCGACAGCCCACCGACAATATCACCTCATTGTGTGCCACCAATAACGGCAACTGTTCCCATCTGTGTCTAATCAACACCAACAACACCTACCGATGCAAATGTCCGCATATCATGAAACTGGACGCCGACAACAGGACGTGCGTTCCCAACGAGAAGGTACTCCTGATATCGCGAACCAATGAGATCCGTGGCGTCGACTTGGATCAGCCCTACTATCACACCATTCCTCCCATAAATCTGCCGAAAGTGATATTCGCGTCGCAAATGGACTTCAAGGCGTCGCAGAAGCAGATCTATTGGGCCGACAATCAGCTGAATGAAGTGAAGAGAGCGCTACTGACTGGAAGTCCAGTGGAGACCATAATTGACACCGTGATCACCAGCCCATACGGATTCGCAGTCGACTGGATCGCCGATAATCTGTTTGTCACGAGTCAGGACACAAACGGCGCCAAAATATTTGTCTGTAATCTGAACGGAGAGTTCATTTCGGAGATCATTACGGAAGGGCTCAATAATCCGCGATCTCTGGTCGTCTACCCCACCAATGGACTCATCATTTGGTCGGACTTTGGTGTGAAAGACAGCGATAGCGACGAACACAAAGACAAAGACAAAGATGCGGACAAATACGACGACAAATATAAGGATCCCGTCATAAAACAGGCGGCAATGGATGGCACAGCGGTTCGCACTTTAGTCCAGAAGTCGGACGACATGTATATGAATCAGCCGTCGAGTCTGGCCTTAGACTTGGAATCCATTCCCAATCGGCTCTATTGGGTAAACATCGTGAGCGCAACCATTCAGTACATAGAGTTGGGTGAAGACCTCCGCGTCCATATGCTGTACAACCCGGGAGAGCACACGGAGAAGGGATTGGAACCGTTGGCGCTCTCTATTTACGGCAATTCTGTGCTCTTTTCCACACAAATCGATAACTCGATTCATATAATGGACAAAACGGACGGCAAGAATGACACCGTTTTCCGCAATCAAACCGAAGACGTGGTGGCCATCAAAGTGTACGACAGGGCACTCCAGACGGGAACCAACCTGTGCGCAAACAATGGCAACTGTTCCCACTTGTGTCTGATGGTGGCGCAGAACCAGAGGGTCTGCAAGTGTGCCATCAGTTTCCGAGTGGACCTCAAGAACGAGACCAACTGTTTGGGTCACAAGGAGTTCCTCATGTATTCGTGGAATTGGGGCATAAGAGCCATCGGCACCGAACCCAACGCTACCGGCGACCCAATGCTGCCTCCGATCTCGAGAGTACTGATGGCCTCAACCATCGATTACGTCTACGGCGAGGGTTTCATCTATTGGGTGGACAGCGACGACGGGTCCATCACTCGCATCAAAAGGGACACAACGGGTCACCAGAATATAGTCCACGGCATCGAACGCATCGAAGGGTTCGCCGTCGACTGGATCGCCGACAATATCTATTGGATTGATCCCGACTTTGACGTCATCGAAGTCTCGCGACTCAACGGCAGCTATCGGTATGTGATTCTGTCGGGGAATATGGATAAACCGAACGCATTGGCAGTGAATCCGGTGCAGGGATTCCTGTTCTGGAGCGACAACACGCTTAAGTCAAACGCACGCATCGAAAGGGCTCTCCTCGACGGCACTGAACGCGTGATTGTCTACAACTCGACGGCCGAGAAGATCATAGACCTGGCTGTGGACGCACTCGAAGACACCATCTATTGGATCGACTCGTTCTACAAAATCGAAAGAATGAAATCCGACGGAACCGACCGCGAAGTGATCGTAAGCGGCGCTCATATAATGAGTCCGATTTCGTTGACGATATACAAGCAGTTCGTCTACTGGGCCGACACTAACCACTTGGGAGGGGCTATACTGCGCGCCGACAAAGACAACGCCAATCTGACGGTTACGCCACTGCAGACCCATATGGGAGACCACATCAAAGACGTGAAGGTGTTCTACGAGAGGCCGACCACCGCTAACAACACGTGCGCTAAGAATAACGGCGGCTGTCAGGAGCTGTGTCTGTTCCGGGGGCCGACACTCGGGCACCGGTGCGCCTGCGCTCACGGAAAGGTGGCCGCGAATAACAGGACGTGCGAGCCGTACGAGGCGTTCATTATGTACTCCAAAGTGACTGAAATAGACTCGATTCACGTGAACGACGAGCAGAACCTGAACGCCCCCTACCCTACCCTCACGAACCGCGAACACATGCGGAACGTGATTGGCCTCACATTCGACTACTCGTCCCAACGGGTCATCTATTCTGATATACAGAGGGGTAGTATTAGCAGCAGTTTCTTCAACGGAACCGGACATAGACTTCTGGTTGAGAAACAGGGATCAGTTGAGGGCATAGTTTACGACCAGATGTATGGAGAGCTGTATTGGACGAGTAATAGCGACGCCTCCATCGCCAGAATCAACTTAAGGACTGTCGGCGCGAAGATCGAGAAGATTATACGTCTGGGCGTCGAAGACAAGCCCCGAGGAATAGCTGTGGACTCGTGCGCCTCACGTGTCTATTGGACCAATTGGAACAACCGGAGCCCCAGTATTCAGAGGGCGTACTTGAGTGGCTACGACCTGCACGCCATCATCACGACCGACATCCGGATGCCGAACGCCATAACCATTGACCACAAGCTCCAGAAGCTGTACTGGTCTGACGCACGACTCGACAAAATCGAAAAATGCAATTTAGACGGAACGGAACGGTATCTCCTGCTGACCGAAACGCCTAAACATCCCTTCGATTTGGCGGTTCTCGAGAACTATCTGTTTTGGACGGATTGGGTCGAACACGCGGTCCTCCGGTGCGACAAATTCACGGGCTCTCAAGTGGTCAAACTCCGGCGCAATATTCCCCGACCGATGGGTGTCATAGCGGTGGCCAACGATACAGAGGACTGCACTCTAAACCCGTGCCTCCCGTTGAACGGCGGCTGCGAAGACGTCTGTTCCGTATCGCTCAACGGTTCCATTGTTTGCAACTGTTTTATCGGAAGAGTTTTGTCACCGAATGGCAAGACTTGTGTCGTCAAGAACTCCAACTGTTCGGAGAAGGAGTTCGAGTGCGGAACCGGTGTTTGCATTCCCTTTGAGTTGACCTGCGATGGTGTGACCGCCTGTCCCGACGACTCGGACGAGAACCTCAACTACTGTTCCACCAGAGAGTGTCCCAAAGGGTTCTTCCGGTGCTCTAATAACCGATGTATACCGGAGTCGAAGCATTGCGACGGACAGACCGACTGCACGGACGACGAGAGGGACTGTAAGTGCGGTCCGGATAAGTTTAAGTGCAAAGACGGCCCCTGTATTGGCTCGCAATTCCGGTGCGACTCCGACCCCGACTGCAGCGACGTGTCGGACGAGATGGGGTGTCCCGAGAAGCCCGACTGTTCCAAACACCCGCTGTTCTGGGATCCGGAGCAGAAGTTCGTGAGCTGCCCGTCCACTACGGCGTGCATACATCCCGACTGGATATGCGACGGACAGAACGACTGTTGGGATAACTCTGACGAAGAGAACTGTAAGAGTAAACCGTTGGAGACGTCGTGTCCGTCCAATTCGTTCAAATGTCACACAACACAATGTATTCCCATGGCGTGGGTCTGCGACCGAGACAATGACTGCGACGACAGGAATGGGACGGTTAGCTCGGATGAGGAGAACTGCGCGTATGGCTGTCAGGCCGATCAGTTCCGCTGCAATAACACGGATTGCATTCCAAGTATTTGGCGCTGCGATGGGCACCAGGACTGCGCCGATGGCAGCGATGAGACCATCGACTGCAAGACCAGAGAGTGTCCGCACGACTGGTTTCGGTGCAATAATACGGGTCAATGTATTCCTGCCATTTGGATATGCGATGGTATGGCGTGTGTTGTGTCCACGCATTCATTAGTGAATTAACATTTGATTTGACTTACAACTTCAGGTGAAAACGATTGCGGCGACACTCAGGCGAGCGATGAGCACCCGGAGCAGGGCTGCACCCATAGTATCTGCAAACACAATGAGTTCCAGTGTCTGAACTACCAGTGCATCCTTCAGAGCTTCTATTGCGACGGCGATGACGACTGCGGCGATAAGTCGGACGAACCCGAGAACTGTTCGTTCCGGAAATGTTCTGCGGATCAGTTCGAGTGTAAGAATCATAAGTGTATTCCCAAGACATGGCTCTGCAATGGTATCAGCGATTGTCACGACGGGGAGGACGAGTCAAACACACTGTGCGTTCACAACATGACGGGCGGCTCCAAGTGTACGGACGGGAAGTTCGAGTGCGAGAACGGTGTGTGCGTTGAGGCGGACCTACTGTGCAATGGGAGCGACGACTGCGGCGACTATTCCGACGAATCCAAATGCAATGTCAATGAATGCGAGTCGAAGATCCAGTGCTCGCAGAAGTGCGAAGACATGCCCATCGGCTATAAGTGCAGCTGTTTTGATGGCTTCGAGCCCATGGATGGCGGCCGCATCTGCAGGGATGTCGACGAGTGTAAGACTCGGAGGCCGTGTAGTCAGCACTGTCGCAACACCTATGGCTCGTACGTGTGTTCGTGCGATAAGGACTACCATTCCGTAGACAACGGCACGACATGCAAAGCCGACAGCAATATAACATCGACTCTGATCTTCTCGAACCGCTATTACATCCGACAGATCAGTACCAAAGGTCACGACAATAAACTCCTGGTGCGCAACCTCACGAACGCCGTGGCCCTCGATTTCGATTGGTCTGAGGGCTGTATCTACTGGTCGGATGTGACCTCTTTGGGCAGTTCTATAAAGCGCTTGTGCGGCACCTTTACGGGCAACGAGTCGTATACCGGCGCCGAACAGATACTCCATTCGGCAACCGTTCAGAGTCCGGACGGCATTGCAGTCGATTGGATCGCACGGAACCTTTACTGGTGTGACAAAGGGAAGGACAGCATAGAAGTGTCGAAATTAGACGGAAAATACCGTAAAGTATTGATCAAAGACGGTCTCGAAGAGCCCCGCGCTATAGTCCTCAACCCTTTCGAGGGTTACCTCTATTGGACTGATTGGGGAGAGACGCCATATATAGGGAGGGCTGGTATGGACGGCTCGAACTTTACAATACTGATCAACGAGAGCCTCGGATGGCCTAATGCTCTGACCATCGATTACATCAATAGAGACCTGTTTTACGCGGACGCCCGCGAAGACTATATCGCTGTCACAGACCTGGACGGCAGGAATCGACACGTGATTGTGTCGCGCAAGACATCCAATCTGGTCCATCATATCTTCGCTCTGACTGTCTTCGAGAACACACTCTATTGGAGTGATTGGGAGACCAAAGGAATAGAATATTGTCATAAATATCACTGCAATAACGTCTCCACTCTCACCACAACAGCCCACAGACCCATGGATTTACACGTATACCACCCCTTCAGACAACAGCCGCTGCCTAATGGAAATCCGTGCGATTATAGCAACTGCAGTACCCTATGTCTGCTGACCCCCAACGGCGGCAGTGTCTGTGAGTGTCCCGAAAACTTTGTCCTCCAGTCCGACAACAAGACGTGTCACAGCAACTGCACGACCTCTCAGTTTGTCTGCAACTCCACATTCAATTGCATACCGTTTTGGTGGCAATGCGGTCAGTATTATAGACTATTTGTCTTAATTATCGTTTAATTTTAACAATCTATTGAATGTTTGCCAAAACAGACACTCAGGATGACTGCGGCGACGGTTCCGGTGGGTTGTCATCGCATTAAATGATAGTTTCATAGTTTTAATTGTATTTATATTTTGTGATAATAGACGAACCATCGGACTGTCCGGCGTTTAACTGTAGTCCGGGTCAGTTTCAGTGCAATAACAGTCATTGCATTCCTCCGAACCAGATCTGCGATGCCATCACTCAATGCGGCGACGGCTCGGATGAACGCCAATGCGGTAATCATCACAACATTCATATTGATATGAATATTAAGATTAATTATCAAATGTTTGGTCGCCGGTAGACATGTATACATGCCTTCCGAGTCAGTTCAAGTGCGCGGCTAATGGGACGGCAGACTCTAACGGGACTGTTGGCGCCCATTGTATTAGTATAACGAGTCGATGCGATGGACTCATAGACTGTCCGCTCAAAGAAGATGAAGAAAACTGTCGTAAGTTATGACAAAAGCGTGAAAGTAGTGGACAATTAGACAATTATTTTAATTAAATTATTTTAAATAAAGAGATTTTATTTCTCGTTTTACTGATAATTGTTTACAACTTTTATGAATTACCGAAACAAACGTTTTAATGGACTGTTTATTAATGATATGTGTTTTATAGCCGAAAAAGTGTGTCAAAACAATCAATTCAAGTGTTCAAACAATCGATGTATACCTCAGGTGTGGACCTGTGATGGTATGCGAGCTTTCATTACATAAATTGAGTTTATTTTAAATGTCTGTAATTTTTATGAAAAGGTGACGACGATTGCGGCGATAATAGCGATGAGCCCGCGAGCTGTTCCACTCGTACCTGTGCTCACAATTACTTCAAGTGCAACACCGGCAGATGTATCCCCACCAGGTTTGCTACCATTCCTATTGATTGGATTATAGTTCAGTAAATGAATTGTATGATTGAACGCATAAATAGCTGGAAATGTGACGGAGATTTCGATTGTGGCGGACATGAAGACGAACAGATGTGCAGCAAAGACAAGCCGTCCACTTGTGGTGATAATTACTTCCACTGCGATAACAATAAGTGTATTCCCAGTGAGTATTCTGTAGAAGTAGTGTCTTAAGTGAAATAACTAATGATATGATGCGATGTACAGACCGGTGGCACTGCGACTTCGAGGATGACTGTGGCGATGGATCAGATGAGTTGAGGTGCACTCCGAGAGACTGTTCCGAAGACGAGTTTCGCTGCGCGAACGGCAGATGTATTCGACAACTGTGGAGATGTAACGGTGTCTATAATTGCGAGGGTATGTCCAGTAATGCACTGTTTTATGACACTTGTGATGTGAATGACGACCAAATGTGTGTCATTTCAGATAAGAGCGATGAAACCAATTGTAACATCACTTGCAGTGCCAATGAATTTCACTGCAAAGACAGCAACTTTTGTATTCTCAATGAATGGAAATGTGACGGTATGTCCACTTTTGCACTGACTTTGCATTTGAATTCACATTGAATACAAGTCAGTCATATCTCACTTATGAGCACATTATGAAAGTTAAAATTTACAATTACCCAGGTAGCTTTAAACTTCCATAAAAATAAATATTCTTTAAATATTAAGTTTTAACTGTGAATTATACGGTAATAAGACTTTGATTGAATAGTTCAGTAAATACTCTAATGATGCATAGAAAATGTAAATGTATTACCGGTTAATATATGTATGTATTACTCGTATTTCAGGCGATGCTGACTGTCCCGATTCATCGGATGAGAAGCATTGTGGGCGCACCTGTATGTCATCGGAATTCTTATGCCATAACCAGCAATGCATTAGCGCTCTGTGGCGTTGCGACGGTCTGTCCTATCGTTTAACCATTGATTGCTTTTGTCTGACATTTATAATCGATTTGCAGGAGAAGACGATTGCGGAGACCATTCGGATGAAGATCTGATCAGTTGCTCGACAATAGCCTGTCCTCCGGGACGGTTCAGATGTAAGAACAACATCTGTATCTCCAATGAAAGGGTATGTCATGCGATGTCATGCGATGTCATAAGCAATACAATTGATTTGATCGTTGAATCGATGGCCAGTTATGCGACGGAAAGGACTCGTGCGGAGACAACAGCGATGAGGACAAGGAGTTCTGCGCCCAACACAAGCACTGTTCGGCCAAACAGTTCCAATGCACTAACAATCTGTGCATCGATTCGGTGAATGTCTGCAACGGTATCGATGAGTGCGGAGACAATAGCGATGAGGAGAACTGTGACCGCAGTGTCTGTCGCTTCGGCACCTGTTCTCAGCTCTGTATCACCAAGAAGTCAGGCAACCATACCTGTGCCTGCGCTCCGGGATACACACGATTGCTCACCAGTAATACGACGACAACATGTGTAGCACTCGGAGAACCGGCTATTTTGTTGGTCGCCAGTGAGAACGGCTTACGGAAAGTGAATCCATACAAGCATTCAGTGCAGGCGTTGATCGACATCCTGTCCAACGTGTCGAAGGCCAGTCATATCGACGCATTCGACGTGATGTACGAGTCGGACAAAGTGACACTCTTTTGGACATCTTTCCACAACAACAGTGTCTACAGTTTCGTCGCACCGATGATTGACGACAAGACCAGTAATAAGACGTCGAGTCGTCGGAAGAGAGACATAATGCAGACGTCTTCACAGCCGACGAACATTGCGTCGAAGTTTAAGTCATTGCGCGGAATAGCCGTCGACTGGATCGGGAAGAACTTGTATTGGATCGATGCCGGGGCCGCCACTATCACCATCTCCAACATCTATGGCACCATTCAGCGCACGCTAATCACCGACGACTTGGATCAGCCGCACGACATCATTGTTGACCCCAAGAATGGGTACATATTTTGGACGGATTGGGGCCGAAAAGCTAAGATCGAAAGGTCTGTTCATTAAATCTGTTGATTAATTGGAGTGTAAAACTAATAAATAAGGCATACTTTGCACCGGTATTCAGAGCCCGATTGGACGGAACGATGAGACGAACTCTGGTGGAGAGGAGTCTGGTTTGGCCGACAGGACTGGCCATCGACTACGCGGCCGACCGTATTTACTGGACTGATCCGAAAGCAGCCATAATCGAGACAATCGATATCAACGGAAAGAACAGACATATCGTGAAGACATTCAACTCGTCTGAGGACAAGCCCTATAAGATCGAGGCGTTTGAGGACAACCTGTTTGTGAGCACTTTCCACAATAACGCCATTTTCCGAATCAACAAATTCGGCGCCGGAAACATCACTCATTTGGTGCGCGGACTTCACAAAGCGAGTGATGTGGTGATCGTCCAGGAGAACAAACAGGACCACTCCATTCAGAGCCCCTGTAGTTCGAAGCACTGCGGAGAGGGAGCCCTATGTGTGGCCCAGACGTCAGCCAAAGCCGTGTGTCTGTGCAGTAATGCCATGAGTGAGACTCGTGTGGGCGAAGACGGCTCTTCAGTGGTGTGCACAGCCATTGCAGAAGTGCGGCCTCAGAACAAGTGCGACCTCGAGTGCCTCAATCAGGGCACCTGTATTTACGAGACTAATGATAAGCCAAAGTGTGTGTGCGCTCCGGGCTTCGACGGCCCCGTATGCGATCGGTACAAGTGTTCAGGTTATTGCAAGAATAAAGGCCACTGTTATGCCGACCTCTTGTCCAACAACAACAACCCCAATCACCCACCGCTGCGCTGCGAATGCCCTCCCGATTGGGTGGGCGAACGGTGCGAAACGCCGTCCCGTATATGCGACAACTTTTGCCTGAACGGCGGCACATGTAGTATACAACACGGAGTTCCTCAATGCAAATGTCAGTCAGACTTTTTTGGTCAAAAGTGCCAAAACTGTCATTCATTGAAGTGTGAGAATTCTGGTCACTGTTTCAAACGGGAAGACCAGTCATTCGGGTGTCAGTGCCCGCTAGGTATGCCTTAACACATAACACAACCCATGAAAGTATTTTCACTGAACGTGTCATTCATTACAGGCTTTTCCGGTGATAAATGCTCGGAGTCGTTGTGCGACAACCACTGCGGGAATGGTGGCAATTGTACAATATCTGGAGGAGTGCCGCAGTGCTCGTGCTATGCGGGCTTCAGCGGCAAGCGGTGCGATCAGGACAGCTGTCACGAGACGTGTCTCAACGGCGGGACGTGTCAGCGCAACGCCAAGAAGACTGTCTGCGTCTGTCCGGAGGGCTATCAGGGAAAGCGCTGCGAACAGAACACTTGCGGCTGTCGCAATGGCGGCACATGTATGCCCACTAAGTCAGAGCACGGCCACCACACCTGTCTGTGTCGGCCTCACTTTATGGGCGCCTTCTGCGAGCGCTTTATCGCCAAATCGTGCGACGAAGTCGACTGTCGTAATGGCGGCACATGTAGTCTCTCGCGAGATAAAGAGCCTTATTGTCAGTGCAGTAGTGGATGGACTGGACCTCTGTGTGAGATCGAGACCAGTCCGGTGTGCAACTCATTCTGCTTACACGGCGGCACTTGTATTGTCTCCGAAAACAGGGAATTGGGTCCTAAGTGCGAGTGAGTAGTAGTCTACCAGACCTTTACTCTTCATATTTGTCTTATTTGTCTCACAATTATTGACATTTATATCGATTTGTTGTTATTTTTATGTCATATTTGTTTGTTTGAAACTTTCAGTTGCATTAAGGGTTGGGTTGGCCCGCGATGTGAGCACAGTATTGATTGCCATGCATTTTGTTTGAATGACGGCACTTGTATGCCATCGGATGATTCCGATAGACTGCCCGTCTGTTTGTTAGTTCGCGTTTTGTTTGCATTTTTTTAATTACCAATAACTAAATGCAAGAATAATCCCATTAATGGTTATCTCTGTATCTCACGTATAGCTGTCCTCTGGGTTTCGACGGCCTTCGCTGCGAGAATCTGGTACTCAAGACTCCAGACTTTGATTCCCGGGAATCGTACTCTTTGGACACAACGACAAAATGGATATTAATAGCTGTGATACCCGTTGCCATTGTTTTAATACTCTTTTTGGTTGTTTTCATCGGTGTGTTCACCTTCAGAATCCGTAAAAGGTATGAATAGTTAGCTTCAGTAGTGTTGGCAACGTCTGAGTGGTGTCTCAATTGATTTGTGTTTGCAGTAACCGAGCGTTTCTTCACCGGCGAATGCAAGAGAGTGGCGCCAACGTTGAGATCAGTAATCCTATGTTCGGTGGCGACGACTTCGATGATGACTTGAGTCCCAGCCATGCCTTGAGCCGTACGTTCGCTCTGGAGGTCAACGATAAGGTATTCATGAGATTTCATTAGCGGTTGATTTGTTTGAAACGAAACAATATTTATGTTGATTTTAATTTACAAATTTTGTCCATTTTTACCACAAAAAGAGTACAAATTTCGCGAATCCTTTGTATGAATTCCAACAAAACACTGACGAAGAGAAGCGCAATCTTCTGATCGCCGACAATGAAGTCAACAGTAATGATGAATCCAAAGACGTCTACAACGACAGCGAACATCCATTGGCTTAGGTATCGCTTCCTCAATGTCTGGACTCTCAGCTCATGTATCGATATTTTCGTTCAACTCAATAGTGGTCTCAAAAATTCTTCGCCTGTTTTTTAGTGGACGAAGAGTTTAGTCTTTATTTGTCGTGTTTTTATGATAATTACGACTAAAAGAGTTATTTTTAATAATTATTTTAGACATTAATTGAAAGCATTTTACCGGTTGTTTATGTAATTTAATGAATGATTAGGAATTTGTAACCAATTGAATACCAATGACTGCTATTCAACACAAAAAAGTCACTTTTCAAACAACTAAACAATTAGTTGTATCGTAATTAGATGACTGTCCACACCATAAGCTTATATAACAAATACTCTTAACTTATGTAAGAATTATTGTATGTTTTGTTACCATAATTCAAAGCATTTATCCTTTTGTCTTCATTTTGTCAATTAATTGATTACTTTTTATGGTAACAATCAAGTGATTCCTGACTATCACTCATTTAAGTCTTGTTTTTAGAGCTTTTTATATAATTTATATTTAATATAATTTTATGAATACTATTATATTCGGCAACTATTTTATTATAAACTACTCTAGAGTTATGTGACAAATCTATTGAACAAACGCTTAATTGTTCTGGCTATAATACAAATTTTTTGTTATTTTAATTATTTTTTTTCATTGACTGACTATTTTTAAACTATAAATGTTGTTTTCATAGTTAATCTATCGATCATTTAATTGTTATCATTGTTTTAATGAACGCTATTTTTTCTAATTTGTATGATTAACAGTAAATATGTGTAAAATGTGCCAAAAAACTGAATTCAATGTATAATTATTGAGTCAAAACTTTTTATTGTGAATAATATTTATTTATCTATAATTAAAAGTTGACTATTTATTTATAGATTTGAGTGAATGAGAGAGAGAGAGAGAGAGAGAGAATATTTGAAATTTTTTTAGTTACAATATATTCTGTATTACAGAATCTGTAATACTGTGCAGTATAAAAATGAGTACATATTGAAATAGTTTAATTTATCATAATTATGCTCAAAATTTTTTGCTCAAAATTAGTTCTCATAGTTAAAATTAGTTTAATATTAAAGAAAAATATGACCTTGCTAATAACTTAGAATAGTTTCTACGTATAATGCAATGCATATAAATGAAAGTTGTGATATTAAAATGGGAACAGTATATGGGATACATGTGATTATTGTTTGTATAGGAATTGAATGTAATATAAGATTTAATTTCATTAAATGAGAGCTCATTTGATAAATGAATGCCTAAACTATGAAAGCGAAGTGTTTGCCATTACAAGGGAAGTGTCAAATGAAAAGCACTTCACTTCCAGTTCAGCACTACTTTAAAGTTGAACAAAGTTTATACAACTTTAACCAAAATATTTGTCACATTTGATAAACTTATCGTTTGTAACACATATTCATTATCAGTGTTTGGGAACTCATTTAAGACGAGATATATTGGTGTTAATGTCATAATCGATGGCAAACTATCACTCAATTAACTGTCATATGACTGTCAATGGAAACCATTGAAAAGCATTGCAAACACAGAATCTCTGCAACAAAACATTCAATTCATTGGTTTTACAGCAAAACTATCACTTCATAAATAGTAAACATATTGTGGCGATAGTGTATGAAAGTGCCCTGAGCATAATTCTAATTTTCTAGTTATTCATGTGCTTCTCATGTGACACAC
>CAJPVJ010001638.1:0-15622 GCA_905397405.1 Oppiella nova | reverse complement strand
ACTCACCCTTTTCGGCTAACTCTTTGGCGACAACCAGTCCTATCCCAGAAGTGGCACCCGTTATGACACATACTTTGCCGTCCAGTCTGTCATCAAATCGGCACTTCTTGGGTCCGAATGGTGTCCACCGAAAGAAATTATAAATGCTTTCAAATATAAAGGCAAATAAGAAGCCGATGTCCGCCTTAATAGACATTTCATTGAATGAGTTGTGAAAGAAGTTTGAGTCACTTATAACATCAAAAGATCTTAAGACTGGATTTTTAGGCTTTCCCTCCAAATGAATGCAAGCTTTTGAGACGAGAGCACCCGTTCCACCAATAAATGATTGTATTATTATTTTTTGAGACACTTTTGCCATAAATTATAGGTTATTTGGACTGGAATTGAGAGCCAACAGTGTATTGGGTACTCAATAACACACATATGAATGGATAGCATGTATTAAGACTTCCTAAATATTTTTTGCGATACAAAAAAGTTTGTTGAGTTAACGCTTAACGTATGCAATCATTTTCAGATCCAGTTTTCAAATTCATAATTAAGTTTGAAATTAAAAAATAATAATATTTTCAAATCAATTGATTGGAAAATGTATTTATAAAACGTGCAAAAGAGAAACAAAATAATGATTTGATTTTTAAATGAGAAGCCGATTATCGGTTGAAAATTTGTTTAAAGTTTTTAGAAAATTATATTTATTTTGGAAACTTTTTTTTGATTGATTGCTATCATAATCAGCGGTTTATCTTTTCTGTGAATTAGTGAACCGTTTTATAATTTATTATTTTTAAAACATTTTGTATGTATTTTATAATTTAGTGTCCGAATATATATTATAATAACTAATCTGTTGAATGACAACTAAATAATGATTAATTAGTTGATAAAATATATAATACTTTGAAATTATTTAAGAGTAAATTTCTTATAAAATTTNGTATTTTATAATTTAGTGTCCGAATATATATTATAATAACTAATCTGTTGAATGACAACTAAATAATGATTAATTAGTTGATAAAATATATAATACTTTGAAATTATTTAAGAGTAAATTTCTTATAAAATTTTCGTTTATTAGAAAATATTTTTTTAATTCATTTGTTCATTTATTAATATAATTCAGATTTTTGAAATTAATATTTTAAATCTAACATTTTATTTAAATAGAATGAATTGTTACAGTTTAATAGTTTTGAGTTTAATAGACATGTAATTCAACCTCATATATTATTATGATTTGCAATCAAATGCAAAATCTATGTGGTTTCAAATCTATAATATGATAATATAATAATATGGGAAATATGTATACATGGATCTTGGCAATTCTCATAATCAATTATTATTAAAATACAATTAGATTAAATCAAAAATTTTTACTATTATGTTGAATCTTAATGTATCCTTTATAAATGTTACTAAACAAAAAACGTCTAAAGAATTTTGTAATAAATATATTTTATAATTTTGAGAAATGAATATACTTAAATAATATTAATAAAATATATTCAAAATAACTAGAAAAATATGCTGAATTCAAAAGAAAATTCTTATTATTTCTATAATAAATAAAAATATATTTTTGTTAAAATATTTAGAAATATTTTGAGTTCATTTGGCATTATGTGAAAAATATACAAAAACTAATTATTTAAACAAACACAAAAGATGTTGAGTTCGTAAGACCTTTTACCTAGATATAAATTGCCATTATGACATCTTATTATTCATAATTACAATATCTAAATACTCTTATAGTCATTAATTTATTTATCTAAATGTCTTCATAAATGCTTTGAGGGCTTAATTCTTATGGAAATATTTTTAAAGTTTTTATTTTATAAAACAAATTAAATGTTTAAAATAACAATAAATTAAATCCCTAATAATAAAACTTCTATTAAGTATAATTCAAATACAATATTATAATCGATTGGCAAATAGTGTGATAAAAATCACATAAACAAAAACATAAGAAAATAAATAAAGATTATATAAATTTGTAGAATAAATTTAATAACAAAAATATAAATTAATTTATTTGTAATCAATTGAGGTGTCAGCGTTTTAATGAATTTAAATAAAATAAGTATACTCCCTTATATTTAATGTTGTATTGAATAATTTAATTAAAAAACGTCTCATATTATTAATAATGATAATCAACTAGAAAGATAATACAGAATAAGAATTTTTGATATAATATATGATTGTACTATTAACATGTAAATAACATTAATATAAATTTACATCCGATTTTAACAAATAGAGAGCACTTGAGTTGTAAAGTAATTGTTTCACTTTTATTATGAAAATATGAGAAATATTTGTCTCATATAATAATAGCAATAAATATCTTTATCTCAATTAGAGACACAAATTAGTCGCGGAATCAATGCTATCGCAACATATTTCTTGTATTATTCACTAATATTAACGCCACTTATACTGACTTTGGAGATAAGATAAGCAAAACATTTGAAAATTACTGTATTTCAGATATTTAGCACTTTATTCTGACAAACCATAACAAAACTATGTTATTATTAGCAATAAGTTTAGTATTGACTTTAATTTTTGAAATTAACGGTCAGTACGGAGAGCCGTTTATTGGAGCGGTCGGACAGTTCTCATACGAGTGCCGACAATCAGATATCGATGTCATGTCTTCGCCCAATAGCAAGGAGTTTGAGATATTGTCGGGAAAGTCGTTCGCATATATCTGTGACTTCTTTGTGGACACTCGTCAGTGCGCTCACAATCCGCAGAGTTCTGGATGCGATGGCATTGAAATTGTTTGGATTCTTCCCGAGGGGTTGACTCAGATTGAGAAAGACAAAGGTTATTAATTTTAAAATTGACAAAGGTTAATTTTAATCAAATAAGCATGTTGTTTGAAATTGTAGGTATTGCTAGTACTAGGATGGGGCAAAATACATCAATGACTGTGCATGATGGTTATAATATATACAAGAATGAGTTCGATATAACAAATGCCGGACTAATACACAACGGACAGTATAGTTGGAAATTTAATTTAAAATTTGAGATGAAAAATGTGTTTCAGGGCTCGTTTCATATTGCAGTTATAGGTAAGATTTATAAATTATTTTTGAAATCTTAATGAATGAAAATAATTGTATGCAAATAAACATTAAGTAACAATAGCATAGGGTTCACATAAAATACTGTATTATATTTTAGTAAATAAAGTTTGAAAATATGTTAGAATTCAATGGGAAAATCTATTAACCTGTATTTGAAACAGGTAAAAAGAAAAATATTTTTCTCAAATGAATGATAAAAATAAATTATTTGACTATTCTTTTTACATCAGTTAAAGAATTTTTGAATAAATCTAATATTAATTTATTTAAATAATTTTTCACTGTAAAATTGAAAATTTGTGAATTTTATTTCCGTTTAACATATAAATAATGGGAACATTTTAGCATTTAATGGGTTTTCATATTTTTTACATTAAATAAAAAAATATAAATAAAAATTTTAATATCAATTTAATAACATTTTTCATTTAATGTAACTTAATTGATCTGTCTGAATATAGATTTATTGCAACTAAATGAGCCATGCACTTATGATGATTCGTGTAAAAGCAATAAATGTCGAAATAATAAGTGTGTGGATAAAGATCCTGAACCCTTTCCCTGGCTTATTGTCGGCATATGTATAGCTGTTGCAGTGGTGGTCATCGCTATTATTGTCGTTTGGATTGTAATTTGTATGAAACGAAAACAAACACTAAAACTCAANTGGATAAAGATCCTGAACCCTTTCCCTGGCTTATTGTCGGCATATGTATAGCTGTTGCAGTGGTGGTCATCGCTATTATTGTCGTTTGGATTGTAATTTGTATGAAACGAAAACAAACACTAAAACTCAACGATAGACCAGACGATCCAGATGATATAACTGAATAATTTAAATAATTTTCATCATATTTTTTTATCAATTCATTATAATTTTATCTATTTTTCATTTCCATATCACGAATAGTGTTACTATGATCATTATTTTTATAAACATTTAGATAAAATAATTAGGTATTTTATAAATCAATTAACATGCAATTTAAAATCAATAATATATTAATTAAACCAAATTTTAAAATTACAACTTCAATATTAAATCAATTAATGTACAATCAATTAAATTTTATCACGTTTCTATGAAAATATAATTTGGTTAAAGTATTGCTATTAAAGTGAATGCATTACTTAATTATAACAATTTTCTCTTATTTATTGTTTATTGTAAGCAAAAGGGAGAAAATTTCCTAAAAATAAAAATTGACTCAAATTTAGAAATAAAGTGAAAATTGTTTATAAATTGAANTTAAAGTGAATGCATTACTTAATTATAACAATTTTCTCTTATTTATTGTTTATTGTAAGCAAAAGGGAGAAAATTTCCTAAAAATAAAAATTGACTCAAATTTAGAAATAAAGTGAAAATTGTTTATAAATTGAATGTAATATAAAATTTCTAAATATAGAGCTAAAAGTCATTCAACTTTCGCCAAAACGATTGCAATCTTCACTCTCTCTTCTAATTATAGTCGATATTAAAGCCTTAGAAAACAGTTATCATAAGAAAACACACATTTCATCGCTAAGTTAAAGTGAAATTAAATAAATAGAGACTTATTATTAGAAAATCTTATTTTAAGAAAAATCTATTTTTGTAGGTCAGTGTCGGTTCGCATAAATTCATTTAAAATTGATTAAAAATAATGGCTCCCAACTGATCCCAATCCACACTTTCGCTTATTTAAACCCAATTCACATTAAGTGGCGGAACAAGTGTTACATTTAATTGTTTTGAATTTAGTTGACTTTTTATCAAGTATTTAAAGAATCTGATTTTGTATTAAAATTTATTTCAAATATGTTTCTATTATTTCCTATGCATAATTTTAAGACTATAATTATTTATTACTTCAAATCAATTGCACCTCATTATGAAAGTAATGAATTGGAAAGCATTAGACAGTATTTAACTTGAAATTACTTTTTAAGGTTTAGTGTTTTCAGCAAAAGTGAAATGAGGAACGGCCTAAAGCTCCGCCACTTTCTAATATTTGTCGGATATTTTAAGTAGAGTTTCGTTTTTAGCTCTCATACCAGAAATGCGAGTTTTATAAAAAGCAAAAGGATTTCAAGAATAGTGTTTTATTTTGGTCTGAATTTCAAATTTAGTTTTGTTTCACTTCATAACAGTTTTGAAGTTGTTTTGAGAAAAATTTATTTGAGAATCAGACGTTAAACACGAGTGAAATTATTTGTGCGGAATCGGGAAAAAATGTTTTACAAACTGTTGTTACTTTCAATAATAGGTTTTGTGACCGCAATGCCCACCAAAGACAAGTGCGATCTCAAGAAAGTGGATCGTTGTGCACAAGTGCTGTACATTTACGGCAATCCCGACTATAGGGTGTCCCGGAATATCGATGAGGCCCACAGATTCTGCAAGTAAGTCACACATCCATCCCTATCCCTCTGTCCATCATAGCTTGCATAATACAAATACATGATTTTCTTAATTCCTCCATATTTAAGGAATCATTGAACGATTCTTTACTTTTAATTCCTGACTGATTGCACCTCTTTTTAAGCTGTTGTGTGGGTCCGGCCAGCAATAAATTGATGTATTGACGTGTTACATACTGTATATTCTGAATGTAAATATAAATTACTTTTGAACAACAAAACCGATTAATATAATTGTATTTTTACACTTTTTATTACGTTATTCTTTCTTACACTAACTCTCTCTCTCTCTCTCTCTCTCTCTCTCTCTATTGATGCATAAGTTTATAACCACTTCTTAACTCTAAAGCTCGACCAAAGAGGCGGAGATATGTATCAGGACTTATAGCAGTGCATGTGTTAAACCATTTTCACGTCAATACATCAATTTATTGCTGGCCGGACCCACACAACAGCTTAAAAAGAGGTGCAATCAGTCAGGAATTAAAAGTAAAGAATCGTTCAATGATTCCTAAAATATGGAGGAATTTCGAAAATCTGATGATTTGTTTCAATGATTTAGAATATCTGGAGCACAAGGTCTGTGTGAATGCCACCAAACCATCCATTGATATCTGTAATAACGAGGCGATTACCAACACAATGAGGATATTGAAGGCACGCAAAGAAGACTGGATTCAACTGAGCTGTTGGTGAGTATAATAGCAGGCATTTTGAGTTTGTATTGAATTTGGGTTTTCGATGAAAAGTTTGTAATCAAATGAATGATTAGTTTTCTGAGTAAAAGCACTCAGTGCTCGACCAAAGCCATAGACAGTGAGTCCCTCTGCGACGACAAGTCCAAGGAATACATGAAAGAAGCGATTCGTGGCTTTTCTGGAGAAGTGTTTGATCTGTTTTGCGGTAATGATCTGCACTGGGAGTCCAATAACTGCCAAAAAGTGACCAAAAACTTACCGCCAATTGAAAGTAAAACTAAAGTGCCTTTAAGTGTTTTCCCCGTTGTGTTGGAAATGATGGAAAGGTTTTAATCATTTATTTTGTATATTTTGTAAATTTAAGTCCCGTTTCATTATTATATCTATTCATATATTTTTCTGTAAATATTTATAAGCATTTTTAGACAACTTTTGTTAACACATTTCAAATTAGTTTTCAATAAATAATTTCTAACTTTTGATTACATAATTCCAATGAAATGTAAACTTTCAAAGAGATATGAAATAATAGTACAAATTGCAAGCAATTGATCCAAATTTAGTGTTTTCAGCAATTCTTGAGATCTGATACAGTATTATGTGATGTGTTTTAGTCGACTTCAAGAACAATAACCTTTTGGTGAAAGAAATGCATAAAAATAATACCTGTTTTCAAATACAGACACAAACTAAACTGGATTTCATTCAATGAGTCAAATGTTTGACATAAATATTATTCCGATATACTGTATAATAATATAAGTAATACAGGTTATTTAGGTAAGGACCCACAAGTTAGTCAACGAGTGCACCTGTATTTCACTATTTATGAATCCCTACTACTAATTTATGAATTAACTTATAAGTTAACACATTAACACAAAATCAAATAATTCAGTTATAATTATGAAGTATTGATAAAACTTAAAATTGATAGCATTGACAGTCACTGATTAATCTGATTGGTACACAATTACTGCACCAGTACTAGTAATAGTTTTTAATTGAAATAAAAGCTCAATCTCAAATCATTAATCATCTTTATAATTTTTAAGAAAAATTATTGAAACGTCTAAATTTATTAATTCAATATTTGATTGTGTGTTAACATAAATGCAAAAACTATAAGAATATTCTTAAAATAAACCTATAATGAGTTGAAATAAAGGCAAGAATTTGACATTTATTTGCAATACTATTCATAAGTATTTGTTTGAGCGTTGAATTGTTTTTGTGATTTAGGCTTCAGATTATTAAGTTTGTCTTTCCCGTCTTTGAATTGTTTTTCAATTTCTCTTTTATACAAATCCGGGTAATCCTTCTCATAGAAGTCAGGGACTGCCACCTGTACGGTATCGACTGTCATGTGAAGCATCTTAACGGACGCCTGGCCTTTGATTTTGATCTCATATTTGATGAGTTGCTCCCAAAAGCCGACGTTAGGCCGAGCAGTCTCTCTGCGCTTCTTAACCGAAATGAAGGCATTCTTGAGATTGATTTTCTCGTATTTCATGAGATATGCTTGATTTTGATCTCATATTTGATGAGTTGCTCCCAAAAGCCGACGTTAGGCCGAGCAGTCTCTCTGCGCTTCTTAACCGAAATGAAGGCATTCTTGAGATTGATTTTCTCGTATTTCATGAGATATGCCAACACAAGAGTTGTTGAACGACTCGCACCCGCCATACAGTGCACTAAAGTCTTGTTTCCGTTTTGGGCGTTCTCTTCAATCTTATCGCAGACCTCATCGAAGTATACGGAGATGTCGTCATTCTCTCCGTCGTCCACCTGTTCCCCAATCAGACAACACATTAGTTTAAGAGCTTTTTAAGTAAATCTATTAAATAAGTGTCAAATCAATACTTACGGGAACTCTATAACAAGTGATGCCTTCGACTTCAATGTTAGGCCATTCATATGTGGCGTTAATTATTAAAGTGATCCCAAGTTTCTCGAGATTCTCTTTAGTGAGTGAAGCGATTCCCGACAAATACACAAATTTAGTCAATTTGTTGCACGCACTCAGAGGCAGATTGAAGACTGTTTGGAAGTCCTGACCACAGGAGGGGTCGCGGGCTATCTTATCGGCCTCTTTCTGAAGCATAAGTTTGCGGACGGGTTTAGAGTTTATGATATGACCACTTTTGGTCACTTTCATAGATTGAGCCGCCAATAGATTACCATTCTTTAGGGGCTTTAGAGTGCTTTGCGTTTGCGATGAACAACAACCCATTCCTCACCTCAATGTCTGTGGGATTTAGAGATCAAATCAAATTGTTTTCTAAAACCAGTAAATTTTTTAAATATTTGTCTGAAATTTAATTCAAATTTATCACGATTTACAACAAATAAACTAAATTCCGGGTTTTAAAAACTTTTATTATTATAATTTTTATATAACGGTATTTTTAAGTTAAGAGTTTTAAGTCAACGCTTTATCCCGTCTTTCCTTTTGTTATTCATTTGAATGGCATTCTTGACCACAATTCTGGTCTCGAGAATCTATACACAAATAAATGTCAATTAAATTAAAACATAAATAAAAATTCAATAAAATTAACGAAAAAGACTTACTGTTGAGAAAGCATTTGAAGAGATGAAGAGACGGACCAAATGTAGTGATTATGAGATGAAGTGTTTGTGTTTTGTGTGTTTATTGTGCGTCTATTTTTGCATTTATTAGGGGGGGTTCGGTAGGCAGAGGGCCCACTGAACCCCGGGAGGACAGGGAAAGGAAGGATTTGAAGATAGTATTAGTATTAGTCTTCATCTAAATCTAACACCGATTTACAGGTCAACCCCGACTTACCCGACACTACAAACCATTTAAACCTTACAAACAATACAACCATTTCTGGAGTTCCTTCCAAAGTAGGTGTCCATTGGATTCCAGCGCACATTGAAGTGGTGGTGAAGAACTGGAAACAAGTGATGAGTGCATCCAAACCATACAACCATTGATGATATGCCCGGTTGGGCCCAACGCCTGGAAGTGGTGGTGAAGAACTCCAATGGGAGACAATCATCACAACGAATAACTCATTCATAGAGCCGTCGATCAGTTTCTGTTGCAGTCTTGGACTCCATTCGCGAAACACTTGGAAGTGAGACACGAATTGTCGGACATTTGTCTCCAAACTGAGTCTCCATAGCATTGGACTCCTTATTGTTATAGCAATCAATCAACTCTTCATTTCGGCCACAAATGGATGTTATATTCAAAAGACGGCTTCACTTCCATCCGGAAAGCCTTCAACTCTTCGGACCCATAGACCACCGCTTCCATCGAGTCATCGGAATCGGTGTCATTGCGACCATTCCTGTGGTGGCCGTCAATCTGAACGCAGAGCTCAGCCCGAATACCGACGGCCAGACAGCGCTTATAGCGACAACTCGTGCAGCACTTGCGAAGGAAACTGTCGTTACTGATGGGACAGTTGTCTTCATGGGGTCCCTGTCCACAGGGCTGAGCCATTGTCATCGCCAGCAGTGGTCAACATAAAGCAAAAAAGGGGAAAAAGGGAACAAATATACCCAACAGTAGGAGTGGTAGTAGTGATGGGAGTAGTGATGATGCGATGCCAGACCGGTCTGGGATGGTGTCCAACGATGACAACTATACACTAAATATGGGCTTAAATTAGGCATTAAATCAAATCAAATCAAAATCAAAATCAAAATCAAATATAAACTAAAACCCCCGGCTGACCTGTATATCGATAATTATTTAATTAAATTAGAGAGAGAGAGACGACTTGTGTGAGACAAGAGCTGCACACAAGTGACCAAAATTAGGATTCCTTACAAACCAATAAAACTATAAAATACTAACTTTTAGTTTAAATCTTATCATTAAAAGTGAATAAAACTTAGATTTCAATGGAAAATACCATCAAATGTGAGGTGTTTTCTCGAAATCTAACGGTGAGTATAAACTTTGTAATAATCCCTAAACTGAGCTTTGATTTCTAGATTTTGAACTTAAAATTGTCAGTATTTCTCAACTGCTTATTACATGTCATGTTAATCCACACAACTTTTGCTTTAATTGCAATTATTAATCATTAAATATAAATATAATTTTAGTTTTCTATTTGATTTATGAATTGAATGATAGGGTTAACAAGGACAAATGTCGTGAATACGATAAAAACTAATTTTAACTTAAAATCTATAAATGAATTATGTGATAAATTCAGTCTAATCCATATAATGTTTAATTCTGTGTTAAAATAAAAACATTTAAAAATAGAAATGAAAAGCTACATTTTTACGTAAAATTAACTATTGTATAAATATTTGCTTAACAATAAATATGAATAGACATTACAATAGTGTTGTGTTATTATCATTTTAAATAACTTGTTAAGTTATTAAATTGTAATCACTACAGAATACATGTATAAGTTTAGACTTAATTGATAAAAATTTTCGTTTCGGATATGAATAAAAAATAATTTCGTATCGAAAAGAGTTCGTATAATTAGATCCAAAGTGTGGTTCGTATCGAAATCAATGGTCGGGTTTAGTGTACGGGAAGTAATAAATGAGTTGCGATTGATTGAAGTGCCACCGACTCGACCACAACTCAATTATCTCTAAATAAAACTTCTGACAATTGATGTGATGAGAGGACTGACTGAACGAGAGAAACGTATCTCGAATTGTGTTCATCAATGTCTTCATTCTCGACGGATTGTCTTCTTCGAGAAATTTTCCTAAATTTCAATTCAAAACTTTAGAAAACTTTAGAAAACTTTTGAAAACTTTTGAAAACTTTTGAAACTTTTATTCGACATTTAATTCAAGTAATTCACTGAAACACTGACCGCAAGACCTCAAACTGGTCTGAAGACATTCAATCTCAGTGGGCGTTGAATTGGGGTTTAAGAGGATGGCGTGAAAGGAGTCGTACAGCAGAAGAGAGAACTGTTTTTCTTGTTTCGTCGCCAAAGAAGGCATGGTTTGTGTGTTGTCTTTGGATCTATTCGTATGAAAATCGTATTCGTCTTTAAAATCGTCGTGAAATGATTGTCTCGTATTTTGTGGCTCTGTTCCGGTCTTGAGATGCACGTAGAGGTCGCATATGAAGGTGACGTAAGCCGTCCACCGACGCGCCCCTCCAGATGTGAGCCTAAGTTTGTCCCTTTCGTTAAACCATTCGCGCAGACAATTAATCAGGGATTCAATGAACAAATGACTGCCAGTTTGCCACTGTTTCTCATCAATTGTCAAACAAATTATAGCCAATGATTGCGAGTAAGAGCACCCCTCCAGAGCTTTATTGCAGATAATCCTCACGATTTGCATCAATTGGTTGGCTGTCATTGAGTTGGTCTTCTCAATCGCGCGACGGATTAAAGTCATGTTTTCCCACGAAATGCCCTCAATTGACATCAAATGGCCGATTGATTCACAGCTACTGTTTGTCTCTTTAGTGCCAAAGGATTTTGATTTCTTGAGGACACCTTTTAATGGCTCGCAAACTGTAATACAGATTGGATTAAAATGTGATGAAATTTGATTGGCGTGTAATTATGGCAAACCAATTGATTTATTAGTAAAACTGATTGCTTGTGTCATTTGGTTGGACTCGTTGTCGTGAGACGTCGATGTGGTTGAAGAGGAATGAGATTCTGGAGATTCTGTGCGATTGAATGCTATTCTTGCGGACGGAGGACGATATATGGGTTGCGAAGGTTTTACATATTTGTAGACAACCTTTAAATGAATTTAATTTGTATTAATATTTGCAAATTTAAAATATGATCAAATAATTCTCAGACCTCTTGTGGTTTTTGTCTTAACGGCTGAGTTAAAGACATTCTTACGGATGACATCCTCTGCCGTCTGTTAAACAAAGATCACATCTTCTAATAAATTATATTTTAACAAACAATTGGTTACTAAATATTTAATTTAAGATTGATATGTGATGTTTCGGTTGAACATTTTAAAATAAATAGTTTAAAACAAACATTACTAACACTACCACTCCCTATAAGAATCTTAAAATAGAAACCGATTCCGCATTCATTTTATCAAATCTAATGCTTATGTGCTTTAAATAATTTACTTCTGAGATTTGTTTTTATTTTTATTGCATTTATAGTAATAGAAAATAATCTAATATTAATATAATATAAGTTGGTAATTTGGGTTCAATTTTTAAAATACTTGATTTATTTATTGCAATCCAATAACAGAAAACTTAATTATTAAAAATAGGTATAAATAGTCATTCAAAATCATTTTTAAACTAATGTGTCAAAAGTAAAAGTATTTACAAAAATCCAAACTTATTTGGCATCAATTCAAATGGACAACGATTGAGAGCTCGATTAAAAATAAGCTTAAATTAAATTTAAAAAATAAAGTTAGTGTAAATTTTAAAATACTAATTAGACTTAGAATAAGAGGTATAAATGATTAAGCCTTACATACAAAATGACTTAATTCTGTATAAAGAATACCATAGAATAAATGTAACATAAAATAGTCTACACTCACAAGAATATCACTAATTGCTTATGTTAAGTACAAAAATGAAAATAAATTAATATAATTTATTAAATCAAATCGAGTCAAAGGGACAAAATGGAAACAAATGACACAAACATTAAAACAATAAAAGATATTTCACTAGATTTATAACAACTATTCATAACTAGAGTTTGACACTCTTTGACGGATTCAGTGTATTTGTGGACAATTCGTGGATATTGTATGAGATCTTCAATTTCCTCCATCCCATAGACGCCGTCTATTTTCCTCCAAAAGCATTGAGCCTTTTGTGGCGCGAATCGAATCAACTCTTGGGAACCGCTCATCACATTCTGGTCCCAAAAACTCTTGTTCTGCACGTATACAGAAAGTCTGTGATTGGCGTAATTGGTTGGCACCACAATCATTGGATTCATATCGTTGTCATCGATGCTATCAATTAATAAATCAATGTAAGTATTAATTGAGTGTAATTTGATAGCAATGAGCAATACCTGTGCACTTCTGCCACATCTGAGAGAGTCATTACTGTCTGTGGAGTCAAACCACTCAAACAATTTCGGGTTAATTTCATTCGCGGGTAATATATGATAAAAACTAAACACATCTCCTCTTTGGTCGATAGCCCGCCCTTTAAAGCAAGAAATTTATAATTAAAATACTGCTCATTGAATAAAAGCAGTGAACAATACATACAAACAGTGGTGTGTCTCGGTTGCGGGTATTGTAAGTGCACTCAACGACGATGTGGTCGTCCTGTAGTATACGGCACTGATCCGGAGATCTTTGAAAATCTTGAAAATTAAAGTCATAATTGTTTTCTTCGGCGATTGGCTCCAATTCGGTTCCATTACGGAAATGGCGGACAAGTATTTTTCGGACTAAAAATTGTAAATTAATTAAAAGTCTGTCATTTGAAACAAAGATTAGAGAAATTTAGCTTGATACCATGTTTGTGTCCGTGCGGTAAACTAGCGATCACATGGAGACCAGAGGGCGGTATCTTATTTCTAAAACAACTGGGATGGCAGTGACCGGCAATTGTAACCGATTCCTGTTGGGGCGGAATGAAGAGCCGGTAGTCGGCGACTGAGCCCATGGTTGCGGTGTCGGCGTCGTATTGACGCACTTTCCGAGTATACAGTAATCGCAGACCCGATGAGTCGTATAATCCACCCATGAGTTCAGGATTGTCGTAATGGATCTCAAATAAGAAATACGTTGTCTCCTCGTCCTCTGCAATAGGCATTCCCACGTTTTCCGGCAAATTGAACGCATCGCCACCCGTCGCCCACACCTGTCCACACATTGATCGTTAAACACTTAAATAAAATCACTTCTAGAAAATAAACTCAAGTTTTCAGACCATATAAACTGATTGGCAATGTATGAAATCGTAGGGCATGTTAGCGAAGTCCACACAATTGGCGCCGTTGTGTGAGGCGTACTGATCCATGTATGACGAGTTGGGGTGAAGACACCGGTAGAGAACCATGTGGTGAACAAATGGTGCGTTAGTTGCCGGAGATATGATGGGCTCGATCTTCAATTCATAGACAACTCAATGAAAACAAAAGTCAACTTGCTTAAAACATTATGTTTAAAACAAACCCTGATCACATGTATTTTCGAAGTGAACGGTGCGATCACAATTTTGCACCAGTAGGTCGTGTCGGTGTTGTTAGGTATCAACAGATTACTTGAGGTGATGTCCCACTTCTCGATTGTCTCATTATTTTTATTGTCGAAGTCATGTCCGGGAATACTCAGCAAATGAACGTTTCTGTGGCCT
Source organism: Oppiella nova (assembly GCA_905397405.1). Lineage (NCBI taxonomy): Eukaryota > Metazoa > Arthropoda > Arachnida > Sarcoptiformes > Oppiidae > Oppiella > Oppiella nova. The sequence continues at coordinate 1,112 of CAJPVJ010001638.1, read as the reverse complement.
CTGTTGAGGGCCTTGTGTTGAGGCATAGCCACTGGTGAGGAGGGTTTGTGGTGACTGTACGCCCAAATCAGTTTAGTTATGTCTGAAGTGATAGAGAGATCTGTTTCCGTGTCACAGGTGATGAAGACTCGAGTGAATGTGAGCCATATATGAGAGCCGTTGTGTCCCGACTCCAGTAAATGCCAGTCTTGGGAGTCGTCTATTGTCGGCAACTCTTCCTCTTCGGCGTAACGATCCTAACCATACATACAATCAATTACTCAACAATTTGTGTCTAATCCATGTAACCATTAAATGAGTTCAACTCTTTTGAAACAAGTTTTTTGTGGTCAAACTTTGTAACATCTGATATATGGACCTTGAACATATACATACGTGGAAGTGTGTGACACCGTTGTCATCGACCCAACCGATAACCAGATCACTGCCAGCCATTCCACCATTTGGTGAGATACCAAAGCCCACCCAACCCGTCGTCTCGACCACCACATTGAAAGTGATCCGTTGTTTGTGGTCATCGAAGTACCACTTGAGGTGATACTTATTGTGCGGATCTAATGTTATTGAATGCATCCATTGGGAGACACATAATGTCCATACATTTGCACTCAATATGAATAGCAATCTCAAGACAAACGATTGCATTGCAAACAAACTTTGAACACAAATTAATCTCTGTATTAAACCAAAAAACTAAAAACTTTTTTAACACAAACTTTTGATTAGAACTTTTAACTTGTTACTTTTAATTTTTGGGAATCTTGAAGTTTCACTAGACTTTCAATTTCTATGCAAAAAACAGATCTACAAAAATAAGTTGTGATAATCCTTTTTATTACTACCACTATAAATGCAAATAAAAATTTAATTTATTTAATGGTTTAAACTTTTAATTGAATTTCCATTTATAGTAACATTCATTTGAATTTTATTGTTGTTATTATTATTTATACATTTAGATGCGATAGTGAAGTGTTGTATTATGTTTAGGCAAATACTAGACACCACTCTCTTCTCGACTATAAGGCAATGTCGAGTGAAACGCCTTTCCCAACCACTTATGGCCTGAGGGCTAGTAGTCTATGGCAAGTCGACGAACCCCCTAATAATCC
>CAJPVJ010001637.1:0-15625 GCA_905397405.1 Oppiella nova | reverse complement strand
ATTATTAGTACTGACAGTATAGGTGTGTGTATATGTCTTATGCACTCTTATCAGACAAAAACATTTGGGAGTATTCATACATTTATAATAAAGTAGTGATCAATGAGTGAGAGGCTCTAAACAAGATATAGGCAAAGTTTCACTTAAGCCTAATGAAATAAGTTATATAATTAAGAAAAAATTCAAAGCATTTCTAAGAAATTTCAATTCAAATGCAAGAATTGTGTTAATTCTTGAGTGCAATTAAGTTTGGCTATTTTTTAGACAAAACTAATTCTTACTTAAATGTTGTGCTAAATTCACAGAAAGTAATTCTATACAAACATGTGTTTTATTCAAATCATTTTCTACATCATCACAGCTTCAATAAATTTTTAAATCAAAAGATTTTAATGTATTTTTGCGAACAGATGCTGATGTCAATCATTGCATTGAATAAAAAAAACTAATAACAAATTTCTACCCCCTATCTACCCATCACTCTCCCTATTGTATAATATAATAGTATATATAAATTACAGAAATATTTCTAACCGTCTTTATTGAAAGCAATTTTAGCCACGAGTTAAGAGCTAGAAATTTGTATCCCTAATGAAAAAAGGATGTGATTTCTGCATTATAAGCACTCGTAGGGAATTGAAAACATTTATCTTATGCTCACAATCTTTAGACACAGAGATCGTATGCATTGAGAGAAATTGGTGTAAATGTCTTTTTGTATACGTCTAATGCTTTCCTATTGTGTCCTATTATTAAATTGAATTTCCATGCGAACCACTATTAATTCATATATTGTTTTGTGGTTTTTCACACAAAACACTTTCCTATCCGCATAATTGTGTTTGTTTTGGTGTTTTAATATTTTTTATTTCGAAATNATAGCACTTCCAGACCACACACAAGAAGTAGCTCTTAAACAGCACTATAAGAGTCGTGAACAACAGGGAAGAGGTGTAGAGGTTGTTGGGGGAGGCGTTGGGCCAAATGTGGCGCATATCCAGAAACGAGTTGGTCCTCCGCTCGGACCAGTTCTGGTAGTGATGGCTATTGGGCTGTGAGTACAAAGAGGTGAGGAATTGGGGTAAAGTGAAGAGGAAGTCGATGAATTGGATGCCGAAGAAGGGCAGGATATACGTGGGCTTAGACTTAATCACTCCGAACAACAGCATCGCCGACACCAACGACAGCAACATATAGACCACAATCGCCAACGAAGTGGTGGTCGATCGCGAGGACTCGGACATCGACTGCACGTACGAGTTGTCCCCATAAGACAACAGCGCTATCGTCACTATACCACAGATCAGTGATCCTCCCTATGGGTGAACACATGCACACAGCGATGGTTAGACACTCGTGAGACATAGGGTGACAGCAATGGTAATACAGACCAGATTGACGAGTGCCACGAAGATGGTGGCCGGCCTCACGTGCAGACACAGGCAGTAGGCGTGCCTCTCGATGGTGGCCACACTCTCCTCCATCAGTAACTGTCACCACCCGTTGGATGCGATCGCAAATTCAGCGCCAATTCTTCGGCCAATTGTCAAATCAATGGTCAATTGGTTTGTGAATGAGATTCAAAACAAATGCAGATTTGAAGCAATGGTTTGAGTCGTCAATCCTTTCGAGGCTTTCAATCAAATAGTGATTGGATTTCGTGTCCAAAAGGCTATTGTTTTCGTAATTCACGTCAAAAGCAGTGATTTAATTGAAAATTATCCCCAAATATGGCCTCAAATGCACTCATATTTCAACAGACTTTCCAATATATTACACATCAATTACGTCCACTTTTATGATACAAACACAGTGTTTGGTTTCAGTTAGATTTCATTTATAAATTGCAATTTTAGTTCAATTAAATTTTGTAAATCATTTCAACAAGTATAATTTAAAATCTATTGATTTGATATTAATACAAATAAGTGTATTTTCATCTAACGTTATAATATAGAAATTAAAGTGCAATTGAAGTACATTTCAATTTGTACGTGTATTGCTAGAAAGTATGCTTTAAGTGCTTTTACTTTATGCTGTGATTGAATTTATAAACTTATTATTTATTGATTTTTAAATTATAGTTTCATTTACTTGACATTTATCATATTTTATTGCTTTTACTTCTTATGAAAAATTACAAATATAGACATTGGTTTAGGTGGAGGCAAGCATTCATATTAAAAAATTAATAGTTTTCTCTTTGAATGTCGACCAATCGTGTGAATGGTATTTTAAATTTTAAACACAATAGAGTATAGGGATAAGGGTTGTATGGTTTGGTAAAATAAGACAATCGTATATAAAATTTTATATTTTGTTACACACGTTAACCAAACATTTGAAATAAGCTAACCTATATGGGAATTGAGTTAAATATTCGTATTCTGGCTCATATAATATGAATTGGTTTTGAATGAAAGTTACAGTATATTGTATTCAAAATAGTAATCCATAGAGTACTCGAATTGAGAGCATCTATAGCCACATATATGATAATATGTCAAACATTTACTCTATTCTGCAGTCTATTTAGTATTCAATACAATGCTCTATACAAAAGTGAACTCAAATATTTGAGAATATTTTTTGCATGTGAAGATATGATACAATTTTATACAAATTCATTGAATGTGTTAATTTTTAATTAAATATTCACGAGTATTTACTTATACACTATAATGGGAAATAATAACAGTAATGTGTTTGCATTATATTTCTTGACATTTGTGTAGGACTTGCAATAAATAAGAAGTGCATGAAAAAGGCATGAGATTTATTACATTAAATAATAGATGAAATAATTTGTTTTCTCTGTTAATTAACGCTAATTCAAACGTTTTTTCGGATCCCTTTCCACTGCTAAATCAAAAGCTAATCTAATGAATAAGAGTCCTATTGTAGCGCAAAGTAATTAATTTATTTGATATTATTTTGCTATAAAAACAGCTTCAGTCGAGTTGACGACAAAACAGATGAATTTGAGTATTACTTGAGTCCAGTCTTTAGATAATAAAACAATTTTCTTCTATTTTTCTGACGGTTTCTTATTTTTTTAGTGTCACAACAATTCCTATTTGACTAACGATTAGAAACTATTGTCAAGAAGTTGTTGTATAGAGAGAGAGAGAGAGAGAGAGAGAGAGAGAAAGAAAGAGAGAGAGAGATACACTTCATCGACTTTTTCTTATATCGATTTATTCATTGCATGGCGTGAACTAAAAAGGAGAGAAAGAAAGAGAGAGAGAGAGAGATGAAGATAAAGATCAATATTTCATTACAGGAATATTATTTATATTTCATTAAAATTTTTATTTTACTCTATTTAAGTAATCTATTTATGAAATTTGATGAATATGTTGACAAATCTCTTGTATGTTAAGTAGTATTTAATAAAAACTATTTTCTCTCCTTTTTAGTTCACGCCATGCAATGAATAAATCGATATAAGAAAAAGTCGATGAAGTGTTTATTGTGTTGAACATAACAGTACAATATTATTGACTACAAATTATTCGCTATAGTGAGTGAGAATTGTTATGAAATACTTTTTTGTTCACTAGAATTATATGGGAATTTCGAAATAAAAAATATTAAAACACCAAAACAAACACAATTATGCGGATAGGAAAGTGTTTTGTGTGAAAAACCACAAAACAATATATGAATTAATAGTGGTTCGCATGGAAATTCAATTTAATAATAGGACACAATAGGAAAGCATTAGACGTATACAAAAAGACATTTACACCAATTTCTCTCAATGCATACGATCTCTGTGTCTAAAGATTGTGAGCATAAGATAAATGTTTTCAATTCCCTACGAGTGCTTATAATGCAGAAATCACATCCTTTTTTCATTAGGGATACAAATTTCTAGCTCTTAACTCGTGGCTAAAAATTGCTTTCAATAAAGACGGTTAGAAATATCTCTGTAATTTATATATACTATTATATTATACAATAGGGCAGAGTGATGGGTAGATAGGGGGTAGAAATTTGTTATAAGTTTTTTATTCAATGCAATGATTGACATCAGCATCTGTTCGCAAAAATACATTAAAATCTTTTGATTTAAAAAATTTATTGAAGCTGTGATGATGTAGAAAATGATTTGAATAAAACACATGTTTGTATAGAATTACTTTCTGTGAATTTAGCACAACATTTAAGTTAGAATTAGTTTTGTCTAGAAAATAGCCAAGCTTAATTGCACTCAAGAATTAACACAATTCTTGCATTTGAATTGAAATTTCTTGGAAATGCTTTGAATTTTTTCTTAATTATATAATTTATTTCATTAGGCTTAAGTGAAACTTTGCCTAGATCTTGTTTAGAGCCTCTCACTCATTGATCACTACTTTATTATAAATGTATGAATACTCCCAAATGTTTTTGTCTGATAAGAGTGCATAAGACATATACACACACCTATACTGTCAGTACTAATAATAGACATCTAATTATTAAGAGCCGATACAGTAATGCAAAACAAAAAGCTTTTTTTCTCGCAAACAGTGAATGGATGGATGTTTCGCTTTTGTATCACATTTTGTATAAAAACAGTGAAGACATGAGAATGGAGTGAAAGGAAACTACAATCAAAACTGATTACATGTTTGTCGCAGACTTTTATCTAATATTCTCCCGATTTGTGGCTGAATTATAAGAGTCAATGAATTCTAGGTTTTGCACAAAATATTCATTTAATATCAAATGTGTCAAACGATCACTACTTGGAGTGATTGTTGGGAAACACAATTGACGTCATGTGTAAGTAGTGTTTGTGTCCAAACCATCAAAGGATCTCTCGCTTTAAAAGTCTATCTCAGACTTAAGTATTGATTACAAATGTGAGCCAAAGATATTATTCTCTATTGCAAGACACGCTATACTCGCAGTCACTGTCACTGTCATTGATAACACTTCTTGAGCACTCATTCTTCCACAGGGATTCATATCTACAGTACTCGATATCTGTACCACAGATGCAATCGAAAAGGCCTGGATTATATCTGAATATAAAAAATGCTTTTATGATTCATATATAACACTTCTTGAGCACTCATTCTTCCACAGGGATTCATATCTCCAATACACGGTATCTGTACCACAGATGCAATCGAAAAGGCCTGGATTATATCTGAATATAAAAAATGCTTTTATGATTCATAACATAACATTAAAAAGTGTTGTGGGAACAAATAATATCTTATTATACACTCAAACGGAATACTTTTATTGCAAAAAGTATGAGAAAATAGTTATGTTTGACACACAATATAATGCAAATGTGTTGAACTCATTGAATATTCTTCATGTCATTAGAAGTGAAATGCATTTATATTTGTTGTCAACAATTCTTAGCTTGACTTGTGTTCCCTATTCTGGTGAATGTGTTTCAGAGAAACATAAATATAATACTTATGTTTAGGTCGTTGTCTCTCTCACATAAACAGACAACTCTGTGATCTCGGGTTTAGTGCTGAGAAAATCGTAAAATCATATAAAGCTATCTAACAGTGAAAACAATGTTATATAAAAGCAAAGACCAGTCAACTCGGGGAATAACATAATCAATGTTTCGGCGAAGTCTTATAGATGTTGATCATAGCTATGTTCAGGAGTTTGTCAATAATGGTTTGAAAGCGGCTGTACTCTTATTGTGTCAATCATTGCAACTCCACAATTGATCCGTTCATATGCGTGAGAGTCTTAAAAATAGGGCACAAATTTGTTGAGAAAGTCTTGTATAGTATGTGTGCTTTTGTTGATAATATCGATGAAAGCCTTATAATTTCGATTTTCTCGATCCACTTATGGTTTAATAAATTATTTAAAATAATTGACATCTCTTTGAGGGGAACAGGTTTACAAGAGTACAGTATAATAGTTATTGAATGGACTGACATTCTCAATGAATACCAGAATAAACGGCTTTTTCACCGATTCTTTAGCGGTGTTTGAGTTTGCATTCATTTCCAAGAGTACAAAACCATATTTGAAATTCATATAAATATTGATTTCGGTAACAAAAAACTTTGATGCCCTCAAAATCAATGTTTGTATTGAGAAATAGGACGAGATATTTGTTCAAAAGAATTGGACATAAATTTTTTCGTCAAGAATCGACATAAAAATGTTTGACAATCTAATACAGTTACTGATTTATACATGCAAGTTGAAGCAAATTATATTTTCTCGACTTTCACTATAGAATAGCGAAAGCCAGAGAAAATTGAAATTCAAGAAATATATATAATTTTTGGTTCGCTTCACACAGACAGACACTCCATATCAATATGGCTTAAGTTTTTAATAATTCACTTTATTTTGCAATTTTACACAAACATAGCATTAACATACGATCGCATATTCAATGGTAATAATTAGAGACAGCATACAGTAAAACAAAAAAAACATAATTTATTACATACAGAGAATATTGTAATGAATTTTTTGAGCGCAAACTAATCGAACTTGAATTTCAAGTATATTTCAGTGCAAAGAATAATAAATTCTGTGCCATTAGTTGTATACACAATAAATGGGGTCAACTATTCCTTACAATTTTTTGTGGATTTGAATGCATTTTATATTATAACTAATAGTGTATTCGCATATTTGGCGCATTCACTCTCTTTGTAAATAATAATTGGAAGGAATGGCAGTTAAGGCACACATTTATCTTTTGCTGAAAAACCATTTAGAATATAACGAATGGTGTGAGCCTTCAATACTGTGAAAGTTGAGCACTTGGAGCATAAGCAGACATTAGGCTCACTCACTGAGAGAGAGTGTGAGAGAGGGAGAGTGAGACTCACGATGGAGAGAGAGAGAGAGAGAGAGAGAGATAAGTGAAAACAATGAAAACAAAGCACTGGCCGTCAGTTGTGACTTGACTTGACTTTTGGCTCTTCTTTATAAAACTCATAAATTGTTTCATAAAAATATAGAAATGTTTTATTAGAAACGAAAGGGAAATACATTTTGATGTAAACCTTCATAAAATGGGATTGATTTCGATGTTAATTAGAAAATATTTTTGATTTTAAATATAAAACAAGGAAAATTGAATTTGCTTTATAAAACCAGAAAATTTGTGATTAAATTACATCTAAACAAAACGATAATTGAATTTTATGTTGAAGTGAATAGAAAGTTATGCATTATATTCATAAAACACAATTGAGTTTAGACTTCATAGTGAGAGCCTATGATAAGTTTGCTCCGAAAAGTATATCATAATTATGTTATATTTATAATAAAACAAATATAAGTATATTATGGTATAACTGACATAAAGCCGAACGTTAAATTTTTAATTAATTAAAAAACAACTTTCTGTTTACTTTTGTTAATGAAATGAATTTTTCTCATTAATATACATAACACAAATAATATCAAAACTCAAATAATAAGGGACAAACCAAACAAATACTTTAATGCAGTTTTTTTAGTACGGAAACATTCAAACGAGTCAATAAAGCGAATGTTAAAATATGTTAGAATTTAGATAAACTAAATATATTGTCATTCAAATGAGAATATTATTAATGAAAAGAATTTATTACAAATTAATATTTTTATGAGTCTTTTTCCATCAGAGTTGACTGCAGTTATTTGATACAAACCTCGGAGTCTATTATGTGATAAAACTGTGATTTTTGTGATAACATAACAGTTTTGGGTTTTCGTTCACACATAGAATATCGAGTTTTAGTGAAATATTCATTAATATAAACAGTGAAAAGATTTGGCGATAAAAAAGAGAAGTTAAGTAAACAAAGTGATGAATAAATTATTCAAATGCGACCCACATTTACAAATACATTGATCAAATACATAACAAGAAAAATTATTTGTTAATAATGTAAGACTTCATTTAAATTAATTTAGGAAATCGCAAATTAGTTTCAAAGTGAATTCATCCATAATAGTATGATAACTAGTATTAATTAATTGAAACAAGCAAAAATTTAGTAATGATTTTTGGTATTATAGATTCTGTGTATTAATGTTTAATTACTCGCATAATTATGTTCATTTATTGAATCAATATTTTAGCTAATTTATTAATTATAGACTATTCAATAGTTAGAACATTACTTAAAATAAATTCAATTACAAAGGTATACCTTAGCAAATTATCCTAATTATTCAAATGAAAAATAAATGTAAATGATATAAAATGAAGATTTGATGCTCTAATGACTTTTGATTCTGTATAATTATGTATAATAATAATGAAAATTATAATTTACTTACTTGTTCATGGTTAACCTATATCCTATACAATTTCTGGTGAATTGTGTTGTTCGTATAAATTGATTTATGTAATTTAAATAATAATCATAAAATTAAAAATCTTAAATAAGTTGGAAGATATTTGGATTAATTAATTTAATGTTTCTAATGTTAAGATAGTATCTACGCCTACCTAGTAGCTTTCATCAACTCATCAGTTTGTAACTTAGTACATAAGCACTGTGTGTTTCAACCCCATGTTCAATTAAGCTAGTATTATAAGTATTAACATTAAGACCACATTAGTTAACTTGTATTCTATGCTTGTAATATTGTGTCTTGTACTGTATACCCCTTAGTTTCATAAATATAAATATGATCAATATTATCATTTTGAATAACATGAAAACATAAGCGGACAATACATGTAGTACTATTACTAATTTCAAGTAAAACATTGTGAGACTACACCTCGACTTTGGCCGACCTTATTGTCAATGGAGTCTATATGTGAACTAATATTACACTACTATTATTAATACTCTAAGTGAGATTTCTTTACGAACACTGAATATAAACACAATATTAATCATATTTTTTTATTTTATATACTCTATTAATTTTTAATATACAGTATAATATATAATTTACACCAGAATATTCCTTGTTATATTCAAAATGTTGAATTTTAACAACTTTAATACCTTAATATACGTGAAATTTTGACATTATGACCAATGACTTGCTGAACAAAAATTTATATTTGATTTCAACGGCATTAATGTATAAATTCCTGTCATTTGCTAAATTCCACTTCTATTTGAATAATTACTTCTGTATTACTGCTCGACATTTGACTAATGGATTCAATATTAATATCAAATATTTTTAATACAAAGTAATATACGATACGAAGATATAAATGCAAGTCTTTGAGTCGATTATGATTAATAAAAATAGTATAAATAAAATAATATGAGCAGAATAAGAATTAACATTTATATTAAAGCAAAGATTATTCACAAAATCTATATTCTGTGATGTACATTGCACATTTAACATTATAATCGTATAGTAGATTCCCTTTTTGCTAATCGATTCCCATATTAGAGTCATTAATATACAGAGCATAACATAAATCATAGCCTTTGGGCACAAAAGACTGATATGATTATCAATTGTGAATCCGTTGATTGTTTCTATACTGTAGTGTCAGAGCAAAAAACAGTACTTCAGTGTTGTGTTGCCTCTAATGAAAAATGAACCAAAAAGTCGTAAGATTTGTGAGAATCACTTTCAATGGCTTTGATATAACTTTCAGTTAAACTGACCTCAAAATCATGAGAAATGAAATGAAGAAAAGAAGAGAAGAGAAGAGAAGGAAAGGAAGTGAGAGAAGAGAGACGTGAAGAGAAAAAAGAGGAAAGAGGAGAGGGATGGCAGGCATAGAAGGAATTGAAGGAATGGCAGGGAATGGCAGCCAATGAGACACAAACGCAGAGAAATTGATTGCATATCATAATAAAATAGAGAAGGGATTAATGTTTCCCAAACTTATTTAATACGAAACACAATTTGTTAGTCACTTCCCCTCTTGTGAACCACTTATGTTTCAAACGCTTTTAAATTTGCAAAAATTATTTGTTTCACTAATATGTCTGTATTTACAATACTGTATATGTGTGGTCAGGGAGTGCATGGAAAATACATAAAATTCTGGTGGTTCGCCAAAAGTCATTATTTTTGAGAGAATATTCTGTTTTAAAATTAAACATTTATATATAGCATTATTAAACAAGTACAGTATTATTATTATTATTTATATCATACTCTAATTATAATTAAAAATAAAAATACAATTTTAATATTTTATTTGATATATTTGACAGAATAATGCCATACATCTAAGTCTCGCAAACCATTCAACACTTAATCCCAACCAATGATATTCATGTTAGCCGTGTGGTCGCTCTTATGTCCATAAGTACTTATTTAATTACATAAAAAATTTATGATATCAAACCCCGTGTATAACCATATAACATGATTAATACTAAAATTATTAGTTATGCCTTAATTCTGTTTGTCAGCGAAAGTGTTATCAATTCTGTTTGTGTTCACAATTAATGAAGTTGTTTATCAAAAGTGGTTTTCTAATGGGTTTTAGGTATTTGACAGTAAGTCACTCCTCTTTCATGGACTTCCTTAATATTTTTCAAAATATGTTACGGCTTTGTGTAACTAAAAAAATATAATATAATTCTTGTGTTTGATATATCGTTTAAAGACATTATTAGAGAGATACTAATAAACAGATAAAAACCTGTACTCCAAATGTCGGATATTTATTATTATAGAAGACACCCTTTTCTAACTACTTATATCTTATGCACCCTGAAGTTGTTTGCATTAGGAAATTGGATTAAAGCTATAAAACAATTACTTTTTAATTTATATAATCCAATGTCGCGATCGAAACGATTCAATTAGAATAATGAAATTTAATTAAAATTAAAAGTTTATTTTTTTGAAAAATATACTCTTTCTAAATTTATTATCAATTATTTTAATGGCTTTAACTTTTTAAGAACTTCAAATTCTGTGTATTTTTGAATCACCAAATTTTAGTAGCATTTGATGATTGAATTGAAGCAAAACTAAATACAATGTAACACTGAATTGAATACAAAATTTAAAGCTTAAGTTTACTTAAAGCACATAATAGAGTGATGTCTGAACATCTCGTGCTCCACCACATTAGTCGCATGACTGACTACTCTCTCTCTCTCTCTCTCTCTCTCTCTCTCTCTATTTCTTAATTTAATAATCAAAAAAGAATTTGTAGATCAAATTAAATATATTTAGTTTTATAAGAATATTTCAATGAATTTTCATAAATTAATTTTTATTTTCTTTACTTTCACTTTCACAACACGTTCTCATATATTGATATATTTTTTTTCTTTTGTTTTCATTTCCATTCATTCATTACATTGTTTTTTATCATTTAGAGAATTACAACATATAATTAAATTGAATAATTTTATTAATTTATTTCTTTCATAATCAATATTTATTTTATTAAACATCTGTTATTTTCTTTACAATCTTATTATTATTACTTATACAATGCTATATAATATTTAACTGTTTTTATATATTGTTAAATCGATAGGTAAGGAACGACTAATTATTGTCTTGATCCAATTTGTAGCCAACTTCACAGACGCTTTAATTTTAAGACATCAATTTTATTTCATTATTTCTCTCTCTCTCTCTCTCTCTCTCTCTCTCTCTATTTCAACGGCATTAATGTATAAATTCCTGTCATTTGCTAAATTCCACTTCTATTTGAATAATTACTTATTTATGAGTTTTATAAAGAAGAGCCAAAAGTCAAGTCAAGTCACAACTGACGGCCAGTGCTTTGTTTTCATTGTTTTCACTTATCTCTCTCTCTCTCTCTCTCTCTCTCATTATTACGAAAATAATAGGCTAGAGAGCAGTTGGATATCAATATAATAACTCAATGTTGGGTTGGAGTTGCCTTTAGGCGAAGGCTCTCTATATTACGGATAGCTATTGTATAACTATTTGGTGTATTGCCATGAATTTAGTTTTAGGTTTAAGTTTAGCACTAGTTTTGTGAGTAATTTGATTCAAGTGTCTGAGAAAAAAATCCGAATAAAAAAGAGGGAATGAATAGTCAAAAAAAATCCGAAACGACTATAACTTAAGTTTTATGTCAGCAAAAGACGGGTTGTTTCTGAACTCAATTTTTTGGCGAATCGATTGAACTGAGAGCCAAACGCTTGGAATTTCATACTTTCAAAGTAAATACTGGTATATATTCTCCCAATTGAATCGTAAGAATTTCTTTCATTATCTCATGGAAAGGCATTCATTCATTCATTCATTAACTTATATGTTATACGACGATGTGCTCCACAAATAGTTGTCCACAAAATAAGTCCAATCCTATTAAAACATTGCATATAATATTTTGTAAAAAGATTACTACACAGTATACTCTACTCTACTGCACTTTATATTGAGTTTGAAATTTTATTATAATTAATTATAAACCCAAAAATGTTGTGATAGAGTCGTACCTAAAGCAGGGAATGTAATACATATTATGTACTGACGAATGCATATATTTAAGCCTCGTTTAGCATAATTATAGAGAATGAGAGTCAGTATAACAACAAAATTTCTCAATTATAATATTAATACTTCACGATTACTATAGTTGCATAGAAAAGGCGGCAGTCATTCACTGATCACATAAATGCTAAAATAATTTGAATGCCTTCCCATCACTTTCACTCACACTTTCACTACTTTTAAAGTATTTTAAAAAGTATTTTCAACACAAAAAAAACAGTAAAAGCAAAGAGAAAGAGGAGGAAAAGTGAATGAAAAAAATTATTTCCATTCTTTTGTAAAGAAAAGTTTTGGTAATTTTATTTCTATGGTTACGACGATAAAAATCACTACTCGTCTCTCTCTCTCTCTCTCTCACCCTCTTTACTGGCTTTCTTTCCGTCTATTGTATTGTTATTATTATGAAATGTTTTCACAACTTTTTAGTACCAAATGTGTGTCCCATTCGTTGCGTCACATCCATTATGTAACACATTTTTAGTTGACTTTTACATTAAATTAAGCAAAATATTTACTACCACTTAATGAATGATTCAATGATTGCTATTTTCGTCATAAATCTATTGTTTGCACTTTTTTGCTTTAATATCTCATTTCTATTTAAGTCATTTGGTCTCACAATTCAAAGTGAGTTATTCTCGTTTTAAGTGCCGTTTCATATATTCATTTATAAGAGATTTTTTTATTAGAGCTTTTATTCTTGATTTTTATTCTGTGTTTTACTTTATATTATTGTTTATTCAATAAAAATTTTTACTCATTTTAGAAGCTCTTTGACTGATATTATAATGTTTATCGCATGACATTTAAATTGATAGAAAATAGCAAATAAAACAAAAATGTCTATAATTTTGGTATAAATTCTTTGCGATATCTTTGTTGAGCCCAAAATTGTGTTAATTGCGATAAACACTCAAATGAAACAACAATAAAACAAAAATTCAAGAATAATTGTGCAAAACTGTATAATAATCACATGACTTATCTTTAAATTTCTAAAATTCTTTAGTTTGTGACTTATTCATGAAATATAATTATGTTGTGTTCTAGTTAAAATTAATAAATAATCAGTTAAATTAGTTGTGATTTGCGGCAACAAAATAATTATTTCATATCATATAATTATAAAAATAATTATTTGCTTAAAATATGTAAAAACTATATTTTAGTGCTCATTGTAACTTTATCTGCATATTTAGAGATTATTTGTCGCAAGCACTCAGTGTTTGACATATTATTCAAATTAATCAAAAGTTGAATTCAATTGTGTTCCCATTCTTTCTAATTAGGGAGAAAACAGTGTTTCATTCACTTTTAGCTATACCTACCATGAATACTGAGATAAATATATAGATATAGGGTATGATTTGATATATTATATTATATAATATTATATTATTCATATAAATACGGGAAGTGTTCTCTAAATACAAACTATAAAACAATGACTTTGTCATCTATAATGGTATACACAGTATAAAATTGATTAATAAATGGATATAATTCGAAATAATGGATTAAAATCAATGTCATTATATACAAGAGATATTCATATATCATATTTTATGTATTTCCATACAAAATGATACAATTGTTATTCTTTGTTTATAGAATAATAATGTTTTAGTGAACTATTGTAACTCATATTTAATATATAAGTATTATAATTGAAAATTGTGTTCATAATAGCCAAACATGTCTCACGAGTATATTCTACTCAAGCATTCAATCGTTGGCCTATAAAGAAAGGAAAACATCATTTTTGGGATCATTTTCCTAATCCATTCGTAATATTATTTCACAACCGAAAGAAAAATGTATTTTATTTTCCAACACAATTGGAAACAGAAAGAAGAAAAATTAAATGAATAGATAATTATTTTTAATACAAATATATAATTAGAAAACTAATTGATCTGATAATTAAAAACAAAAAATTTGTGTAAAGCTATGCTGAACGCGTTACGAATAGCATTGTGTCTCTCACTCTAAACAATATATATCTCATTAGTATTGCCAACAGAAATGATTTCAATGATATAATTCTAGGCTTTTTTGGACTGAATTTATTTCTTAAATGACAAATAATATTATGCATTACATGGAAAGCAATTTCATGTGAAACACATTATTAGTATTCTGTTCTTTTCTCTCGTTTTTTGATAGATAGAAAAGTAGAGAGAGAGAGAGAGAGAGAGAGAGAGAGGACTATACAGTATATATATAGAGAGAGAATGAGAAATGGAGGGAAGGAGAGAGAGAGGGAGAGAGAGAGAGAGAATATTATTATTAGTATTCTGTTCTTTTCTCTCGTTTTTTGATAGATAGAAAAGTAGAGAGAGAGAGAGAGAGAGAGAGAGAGAAGACTATACAGTACAGTATATATATAGGGAGAGAAGGAGAGGGAGGGAGAGAGAGAATATTAAATTAGTTGAGCATCACTGCAACCATATTAGCAAGCATATAGTGACCATAAAAAATGTTTTCCAAAGCGATTATAATTTTTCAATCGTTAGCATTATTTTGTTACCCGTTTTTCTATGCATAACATTACTTATCACTGTAATTATCTTTAAGTTTAGTAACATATTTTTGATGCATTTATACATAAATATTGGCCGAATTGATATAAGTTAAGCACAGGTATCCACTGGAAACCATTACTCGCTTATTACATACGTGTTTTGAGACTATACTCATACGATAAACACATTATTATTAATATAATATTTATAAAATAGTGACTCTTTTTCGCTATAATACTTCTAATGAAATGATAAAAATCGGGTCAAATTGAAGCACATTTTCAAAAACTCTTTTTCGCTGTTGTATTACACAATGAAATAAAGCGTTATATTTATCAAATATTAAAGCCTTAAATCAAAAAGTAAATCAAAAAGTAAATTATGATCAAAGAAGTGCACATTTCTCAATAAAATTCAATATTTCTTATTTGGTTTCATTTTAATACAATATTTTTAGATATTTTAATACATTTTCTTATCTTATGTTTGAGTGGACACTAAACAGATGTTAACTTTTATATCTTTATATTATATGAGAACTCTTTATAGAGTTAACAATAAACAAAATGCAGTAAATAATTGATTTCACTTCTGATACTTGCTTTCAGAACATTATACTGCCATATATTGTATCACTCGATAAACTCTTATCATTAGAAATAACTGAATCCTTTTAGTTTCCATAA
>CAJPVJ010001636.1:0-15629 GCA_905397405.1 Oppiella nova | reverse complement strand
ACTTCAATTGTCTTACTCTTTATATGTCTCTCTAATAATACAAATCTTATTGCCTTTTTAGTGCTGCGATCAATGAATGAGTAGTTTTCCACTCTTGAAGTCTAGCCCGACGTCTGCTGTCGACTGTAGGGAAGCAGTGAATGGCCACAACTCCAGCACTGATTGATTTTTTGGGTTTACTATTGGTTTCGATTACAATACAATTCAATAATAAAGTTATTTTTGATATTTTGTGATTTTTAAGTTTTAAAATTAGCACAAAATCAATAAAGTATTAATAAATGAAAGTATATACACATTATAGAACTGTAATATTTTGATAGATTATAGCGATAAGTTTAGTAATTCTTATCAATTTGTTTCAATATATTAATTGGAAATTACTTTTATGGCATAAACAATTGTAATGTAATAAGAAGTAATAGGAATTATAAAATCAATATTTGTAGTGAACAATTGAAATTTAATTATAGTAATGGATCATAAACTTGTAGACTTCAATCGAGCAGATAATGTGCAATAATATAGCATTTAAATATTAGTAGATAAGGCCAGGCGTCCAAAAAGCACTGTATGTTTAATATATGTATTAAAGTTTTATTATTTTTTCTTAATTTTATTATTATTTCCAGTCCTTACGTATGAATATTATTATATATTTATATTACAACATATGAATTAATATGAGCAATTGTATTGCATGTTCAAAATGATTTGCATTTTAATAAACACATTAAATTATTATTTTTGTGTAAATATTTTGGTAAATTATATATGAATATATACTATTTTTTGGTCTCATTTTAAACACATTTAAGTTAATTAATTTCATAAGTAATTTTATTATGAAGTTTGATTGCTATATTATATCTTAATAAAAAATAATTTATACAGTTTTAATAATTAATATTTTTGTATAACTTATTAGTTTCGGTGTTTTGCCAGAAATAGATATTTTTCTAAGAATTCCTGATATTTATTATAATTTTTGTTCAAAATTTTCCGTTTGCTGTGATTTATAGCGATATTAAAATGAATATTTTGACAATACTTCCTAAATGGACATGATATGGAAATAGTGTACAGTACTTAGGCTATTATTATTATATGTAGTTTAATTAGTGAATGAAAATAATTTAATGTCAAAAGCAAATTGAATATTATTATTGATAAGCAAATGCTTTAACCATTCATTTACACAACGTTTAATCGATTTGTTGCCAGAATTTATGTATATATTGTATATATTTCTCTTAAAGTGAGTAAATGTTAAGTTTGGATATAATTGCCTTTTATTTGATATAATAACATAATTGTGTGAATAATACATTGTAATAGATACGGCTAATGCTTAGCGTATAACAATAAATTGGGA
Source organism: Oppiella nova (assembly GCA_905397405.1). Classification (NCBI taxonomy): domain Eukaryota; kingdom Metazoa; phylum Arthropoda; class Arachnida; order Sarcoptiformes; family Oppiidae; genus Oppiella; species Oppiella nova. Next base: position 14,254 of record CAJPVJ010001636.1, on the reverse strand, counting down.
ATATTATTGAGAGAGAGAGAGAGAGAGAGAGAGAGAGAGAGAGAGAGAGAGAATTGGGTCATTTCAAGTGTAATCAGTTTTGATGACAAAATATTCAATTTAATATCTATAAATACCGTGTAAAATATAAAATTTGCTACATGCATTCAAAAAATTGAATTAAATCTTTAATGATTATTATAATTATTTGTTCATTTGCTTGAAAATGTATATTAGCGGCAAAAAACAAATTATTCGCAAGCAAAATTCCCAAATTTAAATCATGAACTCAATCGCATTTGATTGCAAAATATATTTCGTTAACATTGATTTGCAAAACAAATTGCGAAAAAATCATGGGAAATATATCTCAAATAATTAATATTCATACTTTTCTATTTGAGTGTATATTATATATACATACTGTATATTCCGCACAATTTTTGCTCCGTATATATGAATATATAAAATAAATATTTCATAACAAACATCTCATTTGCAAAATCGGAGACTTATATTTTGGTAGACAAAAAAATGTGTGTATGTATGGGTAATATTGTGTACATATTTTCTCGTAATCATAATCGAGTACATAATGGCGTCAATTGTGTATTGCATTACATATTATAATCATTTATGTCTCACAACTTATAAACTAATTCATCAATCATTTGACACAACACTTGTCGCTCACCTCAAGCCCACTGTGTTTAGAGAGATATTGTGTGTAAATACCTGTGTTTACGTCTTATGCTCATATAAATATCAGCCTGGTCAATGAACCAGTCTGTAACAAATACTGTATAATGTACTGTAAATGAATAAAATTCAATATATATTCAAATTATGAAATTCTTGTTCAGTGTTTCCTGTTCTCGATATTCATATTCATTACTATGGAGTCCAATGTCAGAGCCAATTGGTGGCCATTATTAACCCAAATATCGCATCAAATTTGAGTCAAACGAATGGTGTTTATAAAAGTAATTATCAAAAAATAAAAGTTTAAAAATATAATTGAATTTTTGTTTCTTATACTATTTTGTATTGAATTATTTACAAACAGTGCACTCGTATTACGAAAGTCTTTCGCAGTGAGGAATTGAGTTAACCTTAATTACAATTTTTTTTAAATATTTAATTTACACTCCTTTGGAGTGAATTTATTTTTTAGAGGAAACAAATTAAAAATGAATTAACAGGGAGAACCTATTTAGGGAGAGTGAGTGAGTGTATGTGTAAGTCTTATTTTAAAGAAATATAAAGTTTGTGGAAAATTGTTTTTGAAATGTTAAATATTTTGAATGTATATTTCGTTGGTCAGGTTGTTTCTAGCAAGTTTATTTACTTCATCCACTGTTACATGTTGTTTACAAATCTCTAAAAGCATTTGTACCGGTAGCTGAACCAAAAATAGTAAATATAAGTTTTAAAGTAATATTATGTTGATAATCTCTAATCTCATTATATAGAAAATAAATACTATATTTTAAGCCATTAAATTCGACATTATATTTACCAAATATCAAAAGATTCATTAAATGTGAAAAAGCCTATTTTGGCTTATATTTAATAATTTAATTTTAAAAACTATCAAAAATGCTATAATATTTTTTGAGATTATTAATTTAGTAAAAAACCACACAATAAAATTATTTAACATAATCCAATTTGGATAAATAATATCAAATAATTATTTAATTTATATAGTTTACACGATATACACAGTGATATGATTAAAAAATATATAAAAGAGCAAAAGTAGCATAAAGTAGAAAAGTCTTCAAAACATCATAAACTTTAATATCGCGAAAAGGCTATATTAAGAGCAAATAGAGTAGACTTTTGCCAAACTAAATGTTATACATAAAGTATATATATTTTTTGTACAGTTGTATACATTGAATAAGGAATTGGACGTCAATAGAATCGGCAGAATTTTGTTTATTTTTTGCATTGCCTTATGATCTCAACTTTTTATATAATATTTCGTTTGCTTAACTCACAGTCTCTCTCTCTCTCTCTCTCTCTCTCTCTCGCCTTCCCGACCTCCCTGTGCTCCTGCACTCCAAATAGAGATGTCCTCCATATCTATATCTTAAGGCACTTTCAATTTAGTTAAGCTATCGAAACACAGTTCAAAAAATACTCATATATTTTATGGCTATTTTGGGCCACAAATACACTGTTTGGCTCGCATTTGCTATCGATCTGATGATTAAATTCATTTCATTTCTTATATAATATACTCCGATATATAAGAGAAGGAAATGAAATTAAGAATAAATATTATCAAAGAGTATATATTTTTATCATTACTCCGAAAACACTCATACTATTAATATCTGTTATAAAAACTGAGATTTTATTGCTTTCCTCTACCCATTAATATAGTGAAGAACTTTAATCTATTTTTAATATAATTTTGTGACTATTTGTTCAGTAATTCAATGAATGAATTCTCTTTTTGTATTTTTTATATGCCGTCTCTCTTTCTCTCTCTCTCTCTCTCTCTCTCTCTCTCTCTCTCTCCATAACTCACTCTCATATGATTATTCCTACAGTAATTGTGGTATTATTTAAGACTTTTATTTTAAATATTGTTTTCTGTTGAGAAAAATTAATGAACAAAATGTCAAAATCAGAAGTGTTTTACTGAAGCGATGTTCAAAGCAATGCATAGATATTTAGATTACAGACTAAACATTAAACACATAGAAAAAACTTTTCAGACAAAATGCTAAATATAAGGCAAACATAGAAAATTCATTAATGATTTGTTTTGGTTTCAAATAAACGGTATGAGTGAGTGTTATATCAGTTTACGGGTGAAACCTACGGCTCAACCACTAGTTTCCGCAAACACTTTCACTACTGTTTAGCCGTATATGTTATGTGTGTTTATATTTGTCTAATCGTGTAATCCTCTCATTCAATACAAATATCATAAGAAAATCCGACAAAAATCAAAACCAATTTCGTGAACAAAGTTTTATTTTTCATTTGCTATTCACTTGTGTTTACTGTGTTATTAACATTTCAAAAGCTAATCATTTATTCAATTTTTGAAAGCAAATTTTATTTTTCTTATTGGCAATTATATTATCATGTTATGTATTGCAATCAATGTCTGATATTTGGTATTCATATTGTAAAAATGCATTTTAAATTTAATTAAATGTAATTTTAATATTATTCTCGAAACTGTGTGTTGAGTAATAAATACAATTAAAATGCTTGATGTGTATACGAATAGTAGTATTAACTCCAGGGATAAAAATAATTGCTTTTCTCATTGAAAAGCACTGATTGAAAAGGCAATACATTTTGCGGTCAATTCATCCGGACTTTCCCTACGAATCAAAATCCATTGATTAGTCGATAGGAAAATAAAAATGAAAAAAATATATAAACTTTTGTTGCCATCCATTGAATGGGCGAATGAATACTTTGGGACCTGAATTGTGTGTGTTTTTTGCTTAAAGACATATCCAGTGAAAGAAAGAGAGAAAAGAGATTTTATTTAATATTTTTGTTGTGAAGATATAATACACAGAATCGGTCGACGATTTGAAAATAGCATTCAATGGCATACGAGTGAAGTGAAAGTCACAGATCTATAGAGAGTGAGTGAGTAGTGAATCGCAAATCAAATCACAAATAAATTGGTGAACACTTTACTAAACAAAAACTGGTAATAAAAACAACAACAAAAAATATTTATCCATAAATGCATGTATAGTATGTGTGGTGTTAAAGGAAAACAATACATTCATAAGTGTTTTGCTCGCAGAATATAACAGCAGTTATCGTAATAATAATAATAATCGGAATAATACTAAGAATAATATTAATACGATTGCCTCTGATTTGTCGCCGCCTTTAAGTTTATGTTTAGTTTATTCAGTGATTTCTCTCCAATTCTTAAGCTATAAGTTCTTGCGATAAATGAATGAATAATAATAACAATAATCGTAACGACAATAACAATGACAGGCATTGACTCTAACGAGAGAAACACTGAGAGAGAGAGAGAGAGAGAGAGAGAGAGAAGAGAAAAAGATGAATGAAATGGCAATGAGTGGCACAAACAGAGCACACATTCATTATACATACATATGAGTTAAGATAATAAAGGCTCCGTTTCATTGACTCGTACAATAAGGTTTAGCATAATATTAATATATAAATACAAAATAGATTTTCTCGTCGACTTGTCGTCGCGACTGGAGTTTCTCTAAACAAAAATATATTTCGAGGCAATAATTTCGCACGAAATTCAAAATAAAGTTTTCAAACGACATACAAAACAGTATTTTCCCAAAAAAAATGAAACGTTAATAGCGTTGATAACATTGACAGCAATTCATTGATGTATATCGAGGGCTACGGAAAGAAAAAATTTCATTTATTTTTGGGCCAAATGTCAATATTTGTGACAATGTTTGCCATAAGATATGAAGGAAAAAATGTTTGATCTTCGAGTGAAAAAGGCCTAAAAATTGTGGAGAAACCCAGAGATTTGTACTCAATATTCTTGAATGCCTTCGCAATGAGTGTCTGTGAGCTGAATACGACTCATTCACGACACTGACAGCCCCTGGAGATCATGAAAATTGTTTATATGATCCTTGAATCGCAATTGACTTAATATAATTGAAATGAATTAACACTTAACGACACTATCGTCTCAAGCATTTCCGATGCCTTTTAGTGTCATTCAAAACAGACACCAGTTTTCCTCTAAACTATTATAAATAAAACTTTTTTGTATATCTATTTATAATAATATATTGCTTGTAATTTAATTTTCATTTCCATTGAATATAATATTTACATTCTTTAAGATATAAAAATAAAACTCTATTTTTATATCATTTCTGTGGAAAAGACTGAAAAGTGTTTTCGAAATAAATATCAAATTCATTATAAAACACACATTTCATTGATACCAGTGTTGGATATAATTGATGATTGAGTTTAAAGTAATTAACTTAACGTAAGAGATAATTAAAAACTCTATGTTTTATACAAAACGGCAAACGATTTGCTGGATTGCAGTCGATGTGGAAGTGGTTGTGAAGGAATGGCACCGACATATGGGTTGGCCAGTGTTGGAGATAATCGCGCGCCTAATGACCCTTAACTAGATAATGAAGGCCAACAACACTGAGATACCAGTCCAGTCTCTCTCTGTCTCTCTCTCTCTCTCTCTCTCACACTCTCTCTCTCTCTCTCTCTCTCTCTCTCTCTATTGTTGTATTTTCTTTATATCATATTATTTGTGTTGTCCTTTTCGGAAGACCTGATACTAATGTTTATATGTTTCAAATTTTTCATGCCTTTCCCACTGTTGTACTGCTTTCGCCTGTTCTTTCTCAAGATGTTTGTCTCAATGCCCAGTAATATCAGCGCTAAACACCATTTGAATGGAAAAATAGACGAAAAATTTTGTTATCGAAATATATTTTAAGTAACAATACGTCAACCAAACGGACACTAAACTAAACCGAGTGTACAATATGTCTATACGTCTGTCACATATTATACTGTAGTTTCTATCTGTTATTATTGTGTGTTTCACTTGAAACATGTAACACGAAATATTGTTATATTTCTTGAGTGAATAAATGGTAAAAATATTTTCTGTAAGAATATAAACGAAAAGTTATGATTCGCTTAAATGATTTGAAAATCACTGATTTATAGTGAAAAAGCACTTTACGGCACACAATAGGCATAAACAACACAAATATTCTCTGTGTTATTGTTTTGCTAAACAAAAATATATAATAATAAGTCATTAGTGGCAATAAAAAACAATATTAATAAATATGTTATAATTTTTGGTGTTTTAAGCTAAGAGTCAGTCAAATGAAATGAAATGAAATACAAGACAATTATTATTGAGTTTCTCTTTTATTTTTATGCATTTAAACACCGCTTTTGATAACAAAGTTTTCTCAAGTGATTGTTTTTAGAAACAAAACAATTCACTAAATGTGTGCAAATTAGGGCTTAAAATTGCATTTGAGGTAAAAATGTATGACATTTGCAGCGATGATTGACAGCCGTGGATAAGATTAGCCCAATGAACAGGTGAATACGCGAAGGGCTCAGTCGTTGCCATTGTTTACACAAATTAACACAAACTGAGCCTTTATTTGGGAGATATTATAAGTCGAGGAAAGGGAGTAGAGGGAGACCCTCACCGAAAAAATATAAGGAGCGCCACATAAATGTGTTGGTTGTGAGAGCACCCAAATGAACTGTTTGTGCAATTGTTGTGTGCAATCAATATAATAAACTTCATTATGGAATATATGCCTAAAAGCAAAGAGTCTGCGAGAGAACACCCATTAATAGATTGCGAGTCACTGAGTGAGTGAGTGAGTGAGGGTGTGTGTGTGTGTGTGTGTGAGAGAGAGAGAGAGAAGTGTAAAACATTAACAGCACATAACGCCAAGACAACAGTGTCTCTGATGAACAGTCAAACAAACGCTGCTTTTAGAGACAGAGAGAGAAAAGGAGAAAAGACTGGAGTATTGCATACAATGGAGAGACAACTGGAGGACACTTTTTGCAATCAAAATATTAAAACAAATGATGGACTGCTTTTTGCTGTGCAACTCCTTAATTGACTTTCCCTTCTCTATATCCCTGTCCTCTCTGTCTCTATGTTTACTCTAAATTTTTCGTATCTCCCTTTCCAGCGCTGGGGATGTAATATAGCGTACAAACAGTGCAGTTATACTCAGGAATGTCTCTCTCATATCATATTAAATAAAACTTCTTTTCTGAAGTTAAATGCATTTATATTCTTATGACTCTATGAACGTTCACTACATTATTCTTTGCATACAATTCACAGAAATATATTTATTTCAAACCAGCGCTCAATCTCTCGAATTCATTCTTCTATTTCAATCGTCTCTCTCTCTCTCTCTCTCTCTCTCATCTCAAACTTCAATTGTCTTACTCTTTATATGTCTCTCTAATAATACAAATCTTATTGCCTTTTTAGTGCTGCGATCAATGAATGAGTAGTTTTCCACTCTTGAAGTCTAGCCCGACGTCTGCTGTCGACTGTTGGGAAGCAGTGAATGGCCACAACTCCAGCACTGATTGATTTTTTGGGTTTACTATTGGTTTCGATTACAATACAATTCAATAATAAAGTTATTTTTGATATTTTGTTATTTTTAAGTTTTTAAATTAGCACAAAATCAATAAAGTATTTATAAATGAAAGTATATACACATTATAGAACTGTAATATTTTGATAGATTATTGCGATAAGTTTAGTAATTCTTATCAATTTGTTTCAATATATTAATTGGAAATTACTTTTATGGCATAAACAATCGTAATGTAATAAGAAGTAATAGGAATTATAAAATCAATATTTGTAGTGAACAATTGAAATTTAATTATAGTAATGGATCATAAACTTGTAGACTTCAATCGAGCAGATAATGTGCAATAATATAGCATTTTATTTATATCGCTGGAAGTGTGTTCTCGATATCGTATACAACGAACCAGAATATACGGAATATATACAGAATATAAGCGTATACATCATGTATATATTGTAAATATGACGTATAGTCGTGTATTATATATAATATATGAAATAGTTATATACGAGTAAAGAGCCCGAGAGCACAACAAATATAATATATATTATACTTATATTTTATATTTAATATCTGGCGAAATGAGATTTTATTTATAAATGAATGAAAGCGTTGGCGCATGTGATTAGTGATCGCTTTTGATTCAAAAGTGATTTTCACTTATAGAACAAAAGGGGAGAGAGTGTGAGTGAGTGGCAGAGTGGGAGAGAGAAAGAGAGAGAGAGAGAGAGAGAGAGAGAGAGAAATCAGTTCACAAAAATTCACTTATGATATGAGCCCTAAACTTAACTCTTGGATAAACTCTTTTTTGAGCCATTATTTGTCAGAAAATGCTTTCATAAGCATTGGCCATATTATTATTATTGTTAGAGACAGAGAGAGAGAGAGAGAGAGAGAGAGAGAGCCAAAAAAAGAAGTTAACTATTGGGATGGCCTGAGAGCACAAAAATGCTGATCGAACTGAATATACCATTAAATATAAAAATGAGAATATTTGAGAAATAGTTAGGCGTTTCACATATTGAATAACATTTTGCCGTCTTTTTTGTTATACTACTACTACTTAACGGCAAACGACTCACTGCTGTCTCTACACATCGGGAATACCACTGAAAAGGAGAGACGAAATGATAAATAATACATATTTATAGTTGACTTATATTTCAATGCATTGCACTTATACTTAACAATTCTTATTACTGTAACTCAATGCTATGCAATACCAATGCTCTCTCTCTCTCTCTCTCTCTCTCTCTCTCTCTTGCATTAAGTATTGCTTACTTATGAATACTGTATGTCTAAAAATAGTTAAGAATAGAAATGGAAAGCAAACGAAAACCGCAAATATTTTGAATGCAAAGATTTATAAATGGAATCAAATTCTTGTATTTTTTTGTCAACTCTTACCGTTAGTGAAAAAAGTTGAGTTATTTATTGAATACATAATAAAATATAACTTATGTATAAAAATCAAATCTTGTTTTGAGTATTAGGAGTGAGTGAAAAAAAGGGAAATAGAGAGAGAATATTTATTATTGATAATATCATATTATGTAAAATGTTTGTTTACAAAATGATTTAATATAATGAATGTATTTAAATATAAAAAATTCTTTAAAAATTAAAATTTAAAGCTTTAAAAATGATTTGCTGTAAGAGTTGTTTAGTATTAACCGAAACGAGTGTTTAGTTTCACAAAACTCTGCGAATTGGCGTCAATTGGAGTGTATTTGCTGTGAATTCGTTGCATTCGTGACACTAATAGATATTCTCCTCGACATCTCATCCAAAGGTGTTTTTCTAGAGATAAAAGAGTTGAGACTACAGTCGGAGTATCGCACACGAGATATAATGCTCTCAAAGAAAAAGTGTTAAATAAAAATCAAAATCAAATACAAGAGAATCAGACGACTGTTTTTCAATACCCCTATTCTGTCGACTCGTATTAAATCCTGTTTTCAGAGTCTTTGGCGCTAAATGAGAAAATGAGAGAGAATTAGAGTGAATGGAGAGAGAGAGAGAGAGAGAGAGAGAGAGAGAGATTTATAAATGGAATCAAATTCTTGTATTTTTTTGTCAACTCTTACCGTTAGTGAAAAAAGTTGAGTTATTTATTGAATACATAATAAAATATAACTTATGTATAAAAATCAAATCTTGTTTTGAGTATCAGGAGTGAGTGAAAAAAGGGAAATAGAGAGAGAATATTTATTATTGATATCATATTATGTTAAATGTTTGTTTACAAAATGTTTTAATATAATGAATGTATTTAAATATAAAAAAAAAATTTTTAAATTAAAGTTTTAAAAATGATTTGCTGTAAGAATTGTTTAGTATTAACCGAAACGAGTGTTTAGTTTCACAAAACTCTGCGAATTGGCGTCAATTGGAGTGTATTTGCTGTGAATTCGTTGCATTCGTGACACTAATAGATATTCTCCTCGACATCGCATCCAAAGGTGTTTTTCTAGAGATAAAAGAGTTGAGACAACAGTCGGAGTGTCGCACACGAGATATAATGCTCTCAAAGAAAAAGTGTTAAATAAAAATCAAAATCAAATACAAGAGAATCAGACGACTGTTTTTCAATACCCCTATTCTGTCGACTCGTATTAAATCCTGTTTCCAGAGTCTTTGGCGCTAAATGAGAAAATGAGAGAGAATTAGAGTGAATGGAGAGAGAGAGAGAGAGAGAGAGAGAGAGAGAAAACTGGAGAAGTTTAAGAAGTAAAGTATAAATTGTTTTCTTACTTATTTTTAAAGACATTTCTTATTTCTTAACGAAATTTATTTTTATGTAGTATTTTTCAAGAAAAACTGTTTGCGAACTCTAATAAGAATTAAAATCGTTTCCCAAACCATTCGGACATTTATATATAGCCTACAAAAAAAATAAACCAAACACTATTTTTCTCTGATAAATAAGGTTAAGACACTTTACTTTACTAACGCCACAAATGTGTGTGTGTGAGTGTGTGTGAGTGTGTGTGTGTGAGTGTGAGTGAGTGTGTGTGTGTGTGTGTGTGTGTGAGAGAGAGAGAGAGAGAGAGAGAGTCTAGTTATTATATTTGAGGCCACAATTAATGTATGGCTTTTTGGACTTTTTTGTTTGGGTCTAAAGTTAATGGACTATTAGTGAAGGCGTCTGTAAATGACACTTCACTGTAAAGCAGTGGAGAGTTTTGGAGAGATTTTTCGTTTTGTCACTAACTCTGCAGTCAATACAAAGTGATATTATTTCGCACAAAATATGGCACTATTTTACTCATGTTTTTGTTTTTTCTTGCTCAAAAACTTTTTTCCAAGCTAATTTTTTATTAATAAACTCTGACAACAACAAACAAAAATTATATCATATAAATATTTGCTTTTACATGAACTTTTTATTAGGCAAACATCCGCCCAAATTAATTATATGTAAATAAGTGTTTTTCCGTGAATTTTAATTTTTTATTATATTTATATGTTATACAGTGCATGTTGTTTATTTATCTGATTGTTCATGAATATATATTTCGTGTTAATTGATTTTTAAAAAAAATTATTTATATTTATATGTTTATGAAATATTTTAGATTAAAAATGTAAATTATTTTGTATATTTATATTTATTCAAATAATTGCCAAACATTTATTACAGTTTAACACGTTTTGTGGTATTTCAAAACCTTTCAAAACCTTTCAAAACCATGTACTTATATCGTAAGTATTATAATGAATAATTGTTATATCTATTACCTATGTTAGTTTTTGGTATTCAATTAATATTTAATATTTTTGGTTTCACTAATATATTGTCGGATAGTTATAAGTAAATTAAATAATATCAATATAAATAGTAATTTTAATATCCATTCCCTGTTTCCATAAACATTAACCTAAACTTTAAAGTTTTAATCGTTTGCTTATTTACTGCAAATACACCGGAAATACATAATTTACTATTTATTTACACACAACTCTCACACATATAGTTATAACCAAAAGTTATTATATATAATATTATGAAAACAAAATACAAATATTACTTTCACTAAAATAAATCTTTAAGACATGAGACATAAGGCATATTTATAGCATAAATGGCATTTGACTAAATAAATGGTTGGCTAAGAATTACTAAAAAATATTCATACTTAGAGGCAACAAAATATATATCAAACTTATTCAATGAACAAAATAATTGAGTTTTTGTTCTCTACTTTCCATTTTCAGTAACAAATTTGTGAAATATTGAGATGAGTCGCGGGTGTTATCACAATTGCTAATAAATCTTATTAATATTTTTTTCTGCGGGGTTCAAATATTGTTATTAATAAAAAGCGATTGAGTCGATTCGGAAAGCCTTTCGGAAATATTCATATTTATAACGTATAATACGTGGCTCTCGTATAGTATTACATATAATAATTTCAATTTATAACCATTGAATATAATTATGCAGAGAGAGAGAGAGAGAGAGAGAGAGAGAGAGAGAGTTTGGATAGATTTCACGCGTGGTGTGACTCAAACATGCGGTTACGACATATAAGTTAATTTAGTGAAATTGATTTGTTTGGCTTTTAATTTAAACAAATTAGAGCCACTCTTTTGCTGGCATCTCATCTCATGGTCTGAAGTGTATGCGATCCGTACGTACGGTTAGTATTGCAATATTCTGGTTGTAGTCGACTCTGTATTAGAGTTCATACGCTATGCTGTAGTCATCTCTGAAACTATTGTATCAAAACGTTTGAATTAAATGCTGACTACAGATACGGCGAGTGTGAGTGAGCCCTGTTTTAGTAGTAGATGTTGTACTACACTATTACTATCTCTATATTAAACAAGAATAGAGTAGTGACTCAAATGTTTTGCAATCAATATTTAGTAGTTTTATCATAAGAGCGCACACAATGTCCGGACGACTCAACCGACCAAAAAAGAAGAAGAATAAGAAGTGAAGTAAAGCTAACTCTGCACTCAAAGCAAAGCCAAATGCATCGCATCTCAACAAATGCATTGAATATGAAGATAGAGTGGAGAGAGAGAGAGAGAGAGAGAGAGAGAGAGAGACCGTCTGCGAGAATACAACTGTAATTGAATTCTAGGCTCATATATAGAGAGAGAAAGAAAAAGTCATACGAATGAAGACATGGAGTTAAGGATAGTAACAGTCATACAGTACTCGTTGTCTACAGTAAATGAAAGACAAAAAAAGTTTATTACCATCAGTGCTATACTGACTCTCTCTCTCTCTCTCTCTCTCTCTCTCTCAATGATGTCAACGAATGGTTTACTGTAGTTATTTTTAATGTTATTATGTCTCGGCTTTGATATCATCATTGAATGAGCCGTAATTTAAATCAATTCTATAGCCAAGTCTGCAATCGATTAGAAATGCATTTAAAGTATTTGTAACAATTACTATTAGTGAATATAAATTTGTAATAAGTTTCATTTTAACAAAACTAATTCATGATAAGAAATAAAGTGATAATAAAACTTAAGGATTAATATTTTGAGAAAAATGTTCAATGGATTTAATCGTAATTGAAATTCATTAAAAGTTTTGATCATTTAAAGTAAAGTTATTTAACATAATTAAGAGCTAATCTCCGAAAAAGACAATTTTAGAGAAAATTATATATATTTTTGTTTTGCAATAAGATATTGCATTTGAACGAAATTTTATTGCAATTGTAATATATATCTCAAATTAAAAATAACGATAAGATTAACAAATGGGAGGCAAGAAAAATATTCCTAAGTTTTTAATTTAAAAAAACAAATTCTCAAAAGTTTGCAAAAAACTTATTATTATTTCTCGTATAATAAATCTAACTACAGTATAATGAACGGCATAATTCTGTAGAGAAAACCGTTTTAATGATATCAAAGTGAGATATCATTTATTATTATATAAAATACAATGTCTATGTTTGTGTGTCCATTGAATAATAATATTGAGTGCTAAAGCTCGCAAAAGTCATTTGAAAATTGGTTTCGCATTTATTGTCATTCATTGGCATTCATTGAATAATGAGGTCGTTATGGAGATTATTGACAGAGAAATACTCGATTCAAATCACATCTCGAAATAAATAAATAAATGACAAAAAAAGATGAATTCAGTCTATTGTTTGAATAATATATATATTCCTATATACTGTATAAGTTATAAGTAAATTTAGATAAGAGTTATAGAGTTATAGCGAGTGAGTTGTCATCAAAAGTCAATGGGAAAGCATTTATGGCATACAATTGGATATTATGCCGACTGTCAGCGCGATGTTTGCATTGCTGTGCAGACAGTCGTCCCTATCGTTTGACGGCTTAATATAGCTATCAGTGAATGACAGCGAAGAACAATGCGATCATCGCATAGAAACCAATCATTAAATCCATTGAATTAGAATATAATAGCACTGGTAGTAAAGGGAATGGGAGTCCGGAATGTCACTGTTAGGCATATGAAGTGAATAAGTGGTCTCTCTTTGTATGTTATAAGACGTGGTTAAGTGGTTTAAGAGGGACTATCGCTCCTCCAACTTATTCTCTCTCTCACTCACTCACTCACTCTCCGGCTCTTATAATATCTGAACACTGGTTGTGATTGGCAATGAATGTGAGACAGAGAGACAGTCAAGTCATTTAATACAATGAATGAAATACTTTATTGTTTTTACTTTTGATGTTGTGATGGACTCTACTGTATAGCCGACACAACATTGACGTATCGATGGCTGTGTTGTGCGATATAGAGATGTAATTGGTTTGGGTTTGCCTTACAATCAAAAAATATACTGTTTGCAGAAATTGAGAGATTGAGTGTTGAAAATAGTGTTTCAATGTTTTGCTCTCTACTCCAACATAATGTAGAGCCCACTTGACGACAACTGGATGCCTGTGCTCTGGCATGAAGTCAGGATTTTGGTGTTCAGACTGTTTGGAGAGAGAGAGAGAGAGAGAGAGAGAGAGAGAGATCTTTGACTTAATGATTACTTTTAGCAAAATATAAAATATTATATATGATAATATACTTTTGAAAACATTTTTTGCAACATTTTTAGTCAATGTTATCATTGATTAAAATAATAAATCGATTTTGAATTAAACATTTTCCACTATTCATTTGTTTGAAAAGATCTCCC
>CAJPVJ010001635.1:0-15630 GCA_905397405.1 Oppiella nova | reverse complement strand
GGACTGGCTGTTGAACATAAGTACAACGAACAGTCCCATACGAAAGGTGCCGGAGCTGAGGGAGAGAGAGAGGGAGAGAGAGAGAGAGAGCATGTATTCATAACACATTTAAATAGCGTACAACACATACCATTAACTGTTTGATAGTATTATTAATAATAGTCAGGTGTATAATGAATACAAAATGTGATTCAAAAAAGCAAAACCCGTGTTTCCAATACTTGTTAGACATGACCTCCATTTCCCATTCAAATCGAAGGTGAAAATGATTTCATGAGACGAGAGATAGAAATAGGGAGAAGTGATTAGAGTTATGTATTATGTATTTTGCTTGTATGGTGTGTTTTATGTAAATTATACGCTAAACTAATTAATTAATTTCAAATTTTTTTAACACAAAACACAAAGTGTTTGTAAATACTTGTCGCATAAATTGTTTAAAACTTTTTCAATAGATTTTTAGTGCGTTTTATGTATTGTATAAAAATTTTGCAATTTAACTTTTTAATGGAAAGTTTGCTTATTTGATAGCTAAAGTTAATTCAAGTTAAAATGCAAACAAATCGTAAGTTATATTTACTTAAAGTGTTTCAGTATTACTGGCTATTTATAGTAATTTTAAAATTATAAGTAAATATTAACATAAATTCTTATCATTGCTTATTTTAATTACTTACTCTCATTTGATGTCATACTTTTGAATTGGATATTCAATTTGTTATAATTTTATTCATTAGTATTCATTTTCTATAGAAATCTAAGTTTTATCTATTAGACAAAAAAGTTATTAAAACTTATTATGAACTAAAATTTAAATCATTATCTCAATGTCCAGGTCAACCATCAAACACAGTACCACTGATACTGTTTGTGATTGTCTTATATGTCTTACTTTCAAACAAACCACATGTCTTATGTGCCAAATGTCCGGCCGTTGAGAGCCAGTCAACCCAACCATGTTTTTGCCGGACCAACAGCACCGGTGGCACAATAGTTGTATGCAATGGGGACACCACCATTCAAATCAAGAACTACTTCCAGACACTAAGCCATAGTATGCCTGAAGACACCGGCAGTTTAGATGAACTGGTGGTCAACAACACGGCCATCACATCCCTTGAGGAGCACTTCCTGTCAAACATCACATTCAAGAGGATCACCATTAAAGACGCCTTAAGTCTGAACAAAATCAGTGCCAACGCGTTCGGCGCCAACACGGGAACGGTAGACGAGTTCGTAGTGGTGGGTGAGTCTCAGATCGGAACCGACACGTACGCCAACGAACTGTTTGACGCCCTGTCCTCCCTCACCAAAGCCCGTAAGATATGGTTAGACAGGAATAAGCTGACGGCCATCCCGTCGGTAGCGTTTGGCAAGATATCGGGCGCCGACTACCGGCTCAATGACCTCAACTTCAACACATTCAGCACTAACCCGGGGTTCATCCGCTCCATCGGCAACTACGCCTTCTACTACCTGAACCGTTTGCGGCACCTGTATCTCAGTCACCAACGGATAGACTACATACCGGCCAACGCTTTCGACTTCGAGCGGCCGTCCAATCAGACACTGTATGTGTATTTGGGTAACAATCGGCTCAATAACACCAGTTTCGAGAGGGGAGTGCTGTTGAACGCCAAACGGCCCGTCCATTTGGAGCTCTACTGGAACCATAAGCTCACGTATTTGGATGAGAAGATATTCGCCCCCTTCCTGATGGCTGATAAGAGGAACACCATTAGACTCGGCGATAACCCACTGGCCTGTGATTGCAAGTCCTATTGGATGGTCAGAGATAAGGACAGGTTTAAGGAGCAGATATCTAACGTGAAGTGCAAAGTGGGCCCAAACAAAGTGTTTAGCATCGATTTGATACCTTTCGATCAGTGTAACCGTAAAAAAGCTGCTAGGTTAAGGCTTTCCCCCAAAATTAAAAATAATCAATGATTTAGTTGTTATTAAAAAATTATGATTTTCGTAATCCATAAGTAGTTTTTGTAGTTATTTTATGTTAATTAATATATTAAAAATTCTACATAAATTCAGTCTTATTTAAAAGTTTATTAAATACTTTTTTATATCAATTTATAAGATATTCCGCGAATTTAATTATTGTGAGCTTAAACTAATAAATTAATCCATATTTTAATCATGTTCACTTTTCATAAAATTGAATATTAAAAATATTACCGTATATATTTTATTCTAGTAATACTGTAATTGAGTCATATGCTAAATTTATTCATAACATTAATAAAACTTTTTTGTATTTCATTTCCATACAAGTTATATAAGAAATAATCTTTGCATTTCAATGCACTTATCTATAAGTTTATAAATAAATTGATAACAAAATTGAGTCACTTATAGCGATATATTCATGTCGTATATTAGCTTTGTAACTTATACCTTTTATAACCTTTTAATTAAGACATCCTTATCACAATTATATGTCTTTCATAATAACAATAGCTATTATGTAAACCTTTACATCACAACTAGCATACAAATTGTATAGTTAACAGAATTTGTATTTGATTTCTCAAAATATACGCTAATTTATATCGACTAAAATCATAACCACATGACTGACAGGGACAGGGAAAAGGGAGCACCGACTCCACAGATATCCCAAGAGTCCCATGTAGTCGAAGAGATATTAGATATCCAGCCGTTCACTAACAACAAGCGTCTGACTAATGAATTCAAATTGGAAGAGACCTGTTTGGGCGCCGGTAGTTATGGTGTCGTCATTAAAGGCACGAATAAGATCGATGAAAAGCCGTACGCCATTAAACTCATTTATTTCGTCGGTATGTATCTGTTTGCCATTAAATGTGTTCAAATATTTATGAAAAACAATACAATTAATGAAAAGTAATTATTATGTGAAAATAATTCAATTAAATTCATATCATTTATACAATACTGTAAAGTATACAATTCTTACAGAATTTCCTGTTTTCAATGTTAATGTGGAGGGCTATCACACAGTGTTTTCTAGCTATACATAACCTAGATATTCTGTACCTGTAATTAATTGCATTTTTCTTAAATTACTTTTCTAAAAAATAATTAAATTACTACATTGTATGAACAATTATGACATACAGGCGATGAGGACACCAAGGAATATCTGCACAAGGAGTTTAACAAACGGTTGAATGAGATCCGAATATGGGCTAAAGTGGGCGGCAATACATGTGTGCAATACCGGAGCTCGTGGCTGGAAAGCGAAGAGGAGTCCCGGAAACGGTTCGTGAACTACGTGTCCAAAAGCGCGGACTACGTGAAGAACTTATACGACGAGGTCCTCAACTTCAAGCACTTCGCCATACTTCACATACAAATGGATTTCTGTTTGTTTTCACTCAAAGAGGTTTTGCACAAAATCCGCGACCATTTCGAGACGGCCGGCAAACGGCAACTCCTGCCGCCCGTTGGCTACTATATCGCCGCTGAACTCCTCGTCGAGATACTACAGGCGCTCCATAACCTCCACTCACTTAATATCATACACCGGGATGTCAAGCCCAGTAATATACTGATTAAGTATGAGCCCGACCAGAGGTTCATCCGGTTGGCCGACTTTGGACTGGCTGTTGAACATAAGTACAGCGAACAGTCCCATACGAAAGGTGCCGGTGCTGACCGGTATATGGCACCGGAAGTCAAGAATAGCCGCAGATATAACCTGAAGGCAGATATCTATAGTATGGGTGTTGTTATACAGGAGTTGTTTAACTTCGACATCAATACCATTGAGTGAGTGTTTAGTGATTAGTTAGAAATTAGTTATAAATTTGTTAATGTTTTTCAATAGGAAACAAAACAATGGTTACCAGGATAACTATGTCAAACTGACCGAGATCACCAACAAGTGTCTCAACGGCCTGAACACATCCCGGCCCTCGTGTCACGATATGCTTAAATCGAGAGCTGAGTGGACTCTACCCTACAATGAAATCAAGGATTTTATTCACGAAAGCGTCAAAACTGGGGACAACAACCCCTTTGACCCCAACAATGAATTTATTCAGTATTTCCTACGAATTAAGTACGAAACCCATGAATGTATTAAAACTTGAATTGCTAATTAATGCAGTATTTTGTGATAAAAAATTATATTTAAATATTGTAACTCAACAAATGAGTATAAAAAGTCTGTATTAGACAAATTTCAAACAGTATTCATAAATAAATGTATTTTAAACAAGTTATTGAAAAATTAATTAACTAACCGTAATTAATACAATAATTAAAACTCTAATAATTGTAATTAAATGAAAATTAACCAGCTATATATAATACCTACTACAAATTTAATATTTAACACAATGCTATTGAATAAAACTTTGCAAACTGCATGTGACATACTTTGTGTACAGCCCGCCAGTCGATAAACGCGAACATAATTTAAAACTCTCATGAATGTCAAAAACTTTTGGCTCAAAACAAACTAAACAACAAAAATCCATACCTTGATTACGGGCCATACTTTATGCACAGACCCAACCAAAAGCACACAAAACTTTGCCAAACCGTACGCTCAACACAATAGGCGCACATACTTGACGGGCGCCCCCATCGCACAAATCAATACAAAAACTTTTTCAAACACTACTACACACCCCCTGCCAGCCGTACATACTTTATGGGCGACTCCGCAAAGTTTTTCGTATCCGTCGCACAAGTCTTGCGAAAAACCACTGCACATACGAAATGGCCGAACACTAGCGCGCGCTCCCTCTCCCACACTAAGCGAATGGCACTCCGGATCTCTCCCGCACTCTCGCATACACTCTCCCTATGCCTCCCCTCGCAGTATGTGAAGCGTTTGAGTAGTGTTTTGAGTGCCTGTAATAGCATAACACGGGAGACATTGAATGCATTGAATGGCACAACACTTTGCAAACACTACTCCACTGGCAATACTCGACTCACTTTTTGTATGCGATTTTCTAAACACAATATTTTGTCTCAAACTTAACACTAACGTAATATAACCGCAAGTGACCGCGGTCAATGTGTTGATAACGGATACTTACCAAGTGTTTGACCACTACTCGCACCTGGATCACCCTCAACAGCCCGTTTGTCCACATTTGGCTCACCTATACCACTCGTATATATACTGTAATTATATATAAATTTTTTTTCGCGTATTATTATTATTATGACTAAAAAGTTATTGAATGTAATAAGTGTTTAAATATCGCATTTGAATCGCCTATTCGTACCCTATTTCCCATTATGAGTAGTTATCATGCTTTGAATTTATTGAAAAAGTTTTTTCACCAGTTTACATTTACTACTATAGTCATATATACGGTATATAATGCTATGTTTGCTATACTATGTCTCATACACACAGATATATACGGCTTATACGGTATAGACATCGATATATAGACTGACTGTGCGTTTTGTATGGTATATACTGCGTGCGAGTGAGTGGGGAAAGGGCTGTTGTGGTGGACAGACATGTCTTCGTCCAAAGACTTCCAGGATATTCAACAGCAGCTCAAGAAGACTATCGTCGCCCATCAGGTCTGTGGACACGCTTTTTGGGATCACTTTTGTCATTATGTGTAGTGTTTTGAGCCCTCAATACCATCCATACGACCATACGATGCATGCAATCAATGAACGAAATGTTTGTTTGTTTTCTTGTGTTTTGTTTTCGTTTTTCAGTCCTCAAAGTCGACTCAACTTTTCTATCGGTATTTGTGTTGAGTCTTAAACTTCATGTACTTTTCAAAACTCAATTATAACTCAATTAAAAACAATTAGCACTCACTCTCTCCCACATACTCTCTCGTAGACTCTCTCTCTCTCTCCCTCCCATACTATTCCTTATACTTTCTCTCTCCTATGGCTCTCTCTAATGCCATTATTATTACAATTAATTTTATTATTATTGCAGTATAGCTCACTCATAGTTACCCACTCACCCACACTTTGATTTTATTTTAAAAGCTCTCTCTCTCCCTCTCTCTCTCTCTCCCTCTCTCTCTCTCTCCCTCCGTATTAAAAAAATTAGTTGTCATTCAATGGCAACAAACATGTAGTGAACAGCGAGAAAACAATTTGGCTTTTTTCCTCGCAATCATTAACTTTCAACTAATAAATGGGGAAAAAGTTTTTCGCAATTTTTTTGAGCCCTCAATACCATCCATACGACCATACGATGCATGCAATCAATGAACGAAATGTTTGTTTGTTTTCTTGTGTTTTGTTTTCGTTTTTCAGTCCTCAAAGTCGACTCAACTTTTCTATCGGTGTTTGTGTTGAGTCTTAAACTTCATATACTTTTCAAAACTCAATTATAACTCAATTAAAAACAATTAGCACTCACTCTCTCCCACATACTCTCTCTCGTAGTCTCTCTCTCTCTCCCTCCCATACTCTTCCTTATACTTTCTCTCTCCTATGGCTCTCTCTAATGCCATTATTATTACAATTAATTTTATTATTATTGCAATATAGCTCACTCATAGTTACCCACTCACCCACACTTTGATTTTATTTTAAAAGCTCTCACTCTCTCCCTCTCTCTCACTCTCTCTCTCTCTCCATATTAAAAAAATTAGTTGTCATTCAATGGCAACAAACATGTAGTGAACAGCGAGAAAACAATTTGGCTTTTTTCCTCGCAATCATTAACTTTCAACTAATAAATGGGGAAAAAGTTTTTCGCAATTTTTTACTACACTTTTAATACTTTATTTGATTTTCTCTCAACACTTAGAAGTAAACGGCATTTAAAGACTTGTAGAAAACGATTCTCTCTATAAATATAATAATAACCAAAAACCCATTTGATTAGTTGAAAAGTAAAATGCATTTGTTGAGCGTTCATTGCACACAAACACTAATATAATTACAATTATAAAGTGTATTAATTGAATTTGAAACATTATTAACGTTGTGTTTAAATCTCATTACAGTTGGCGTTAGCGCAACTAAAAGCGGATCCTCAGGTAAACTTCAAACAAAAAAACTATTTTTGCCCTCAAAATGAAAATCAAACACTTTTTTGATTACGTTTATTACATATTAATAATAAATACACAGATTTTCGCGTTTTTTCACTCGCACTCTGTGTATGTATTATATCTATCGCTCCATTCACTCACTCATACTTTACATCCCTTTCCCCTCAACCAATCCATTGCACTGTCTATTATTCATTTGGTAAAACATTTTTATACTTTACTTTTACTTTACTTTTTTGGGTATATATTTGTGTGTGTAGTGTATATATAGTTTGAGTCAAGCGTTTGCCTCATATTATTTAATCTCTCACTTTTGTGAACAAGAAATTCATTTCGAGTATCGATCCAAACCATCGCCTCTTTTTTGGGTATATATTTGTGTGTGTAGTGTATATATAGTTTGAGTCAAGCGTTTGCCTCATATTATTTAATCTCTCACTTTTGTGAACAAGAAATTCATTTCGAGTATCGATCCAAACCATCGCCAACACAGCCGCACAGCTACGGCTCACTCTCGGAAAGCCTACTATTTTATAGTCCCTTTCCTCCCAGTGCTCTCTCTCAGCTGAACTCTACTCGACTCACACGAGCCATACCTATGAAAAAGTTCTTTTATGTATAATTCGCTGCAAAATGTTTTTCTTATCCTTTTCTTTCTAAGAAAACTCTAAGTCTAAGAGAGTCTCTCTCTCTCTCTCTCTCTCTCCCTCCCTCTCTCTCACACTCTATCGGTTAGTAATATATTTTCTATTGAGAAAAAACATAACCAAAAACATTATGTGATATAACGAGTAATAGTCGAATAAATAGAGAAGTTTTGTTTTGTGTGTTGTTTCGTGTGCTTTACTTTTGCTGTTTTCGTTAGTAATTACAGATTAAGTCTATTATACGAAATTTGAGGACATATTACACAAACAACACTATACTTACGGTGCCATCAATTTAATTGTGACATATCTTTTTTGGGTATATATTTGTGTGTGTAGTGTATATATAGTTTGAGTCAAGCGTTTGCCTCATATTATTTAATCTCTCACTTTTGTGAACAAGAAATTCATTTCGAGTATCGATCCAAACCATCGCCGACACAGCCGCACAGCTACGGCTCACTCTCGGAAAGCCTACTATTTTATAGTCCCTTTCCTCCCAGTGCTCTCTCTCTCAGCTGAACTCTACTCCACTCACACGAGCCATACCTATGAAAAAGTTCTTTTATGTATAATTCGCTGCAAAATGTTTTTCTTATCCTTTTCTTTCTAAGAAAACTAAGTCTAAGAGACTCTCTCTCTCTCCCTCCCTCTCTCTCTCTCTCCCTCTCTCGCACTCTATCGGTTAGTAATATATTTTCTATTGAGAAAAACATAACCAAAAACATTATGTGATATAACGAGTAATAGTCTAATAAATAGAGAAGTTTTGTTTCGTGTGCTTTACTTTTGCTGTTTTCGTTAGTAATTACAGATTAAGTCTATTATACGAAATTTGAGGACATATTACACAAACAACACTATACTTACGGTGCCATCAATTTAATTGTGACATAACTTATGTGTTTATTCTGTGGATTAATATATATCTCATTGAGTTGTGTCATTGATTTAATAAAGCAGTGCATGAAATCTGGTTTACTATTACTTTTACTTTAGTTGTTTTGTCGACATTTTAGTTTCGTTGGATATGTGTGTCGTTTAGGTTTTTATGTAGTTTTAGGCCTTTTTTAATATTCGCTTTTTATGTGTTTTATAATTGCTTTTTATATTAGAAATTGATTTTTCAGTAGTTTATATGAATTTTTGCAGAAAAAAGTTTTTTATAAGTTTTATGATTTATTTTTCCAGAAATGTTTTCAGTATTTGATTTAATTTTGTCCGATATATTTCAGTCCTGTTTTTGTGGTAATACTTTGTTTTTGTAATTAATTTTGTGTTCAAATTCTTGAGTGTGTTTTTCTAGGGGTTTATCAGAAATTACTTTATTTATGATGAGTTCCTTATTCTCTAATGGCTTCCCTCTCATACAGACATCATAGTCAGGCACTCAGTCTTTATCCCTCATCCCTCCCATTCCCACTGTACTCACACTGGAAAGCATAGTGTGTTTTTTATATACACAGACTGTATTATCAATTGAAATGTATGTCCAAAATATATGCAAAAGTTTTTGACTCTATTTTGTTGGTAATGTGAATGTGTTGTGGAGTTTATGTGTGTTATCGCTGAGGCACTCGACTCTCAAAGCCTATCCTCCCGATCCTCTGAATCGATATTTTATTTTATATAAATGTCTGTTAAGTTTGTTTCACTCGCTTTTATGGGTACTCCACGACTAACACACTGGCGCTCTACTGGTTATATAGTAGGGCACAGAATCAGGCAAATTGTACGGCTATATAATAGGGCAATAGATTCTCTACGCGATTCTGGTGTTCAACAATTTTGCGCAAAAACTACTTTTTTGTTGAATTTTATATATATTTCCATAACTTTTATTGTAGTCTAACAGTGAAAATCTGTGTCTCTTTTTGTATTCTTTGATTGCACTCTACTTTTGCTGTACTCTCGGCGAGTGTAGTGTGTGTTGAGATGCCATTCCTCTAAATATCGTCACTACAGCTATGCAGGGGAATGGCATATAAACTCTTGAGTTCAATATAACATTTATATATATTATTAGATATTATTTATTCTGATTCTCTGTTCTTAACATCTCTTTTCTCCTCATATTATTATAATATAAGACTTTTGCACAGAATTTGTAATTATTTTTTTCAAGTTTTGTTTTTATATTGAAGTAAGTCTTGGAGTTTTTTATGTAGATTTAAATTCTCATTAATTTTGAAAGTTTTAGACATTTTGAGACATCATTTTGTTTGTGTTTTTATAATCCAATCGATATTAAAGATAAGAGAGAAGAAATGGTTAAAGAAATTATTATAAGAAAAATATTTATAATTCAATAATAGTATTGATTTTTATGTCTGTATGTCTTACGCTATTCAATGCTAATGTTTTTTATTAGAAACTCTCTCTCTCTCTCTCTCTCTCTCTCTCTCTCGACTCTAATATTTTAAATATGAATTCTTTAGCAAAACATTTATTGATTTATTAGAAAAGAAATAATTTTATGAATACTTAGTGACAATGAAAATGTATTTTACGATTCTTGTAATAATACGAGACTTTGAGTTATGTTTGGTGTTTAAAAGACTTGACTTAAATGTTAGAGTAGTTTTTGACATCAATTTTATACTCTATTTATGTTTTGTCCCTATTTTTTATTATTCACTAACCTTTACATGTCGTCACATAACTCTCGGATTTTGCGTTAGGTTTAGTTTTTTTGTGTTAATTCTTTGCATTCATTAATAATAAATATATTATTCAAAGCCTCTATTATATTCATCGGATAATCAATTGTTTTTTGTGTTCATTATTATCAGTCAGTCGTGAAATTTAGTTACGATTTATGGCACAATAATTAAGAGTCAACTGAGTGTTGCGATTATGAATGGCTAATAGGGATAGGGATTTGCATATCCCCTGCACTGCCATCAAGAATTTGCACGACTTTATAATACAGAATATTATTTAGTAATCATTTGATGCTTACATATAAGGAATATGTTATTAATGAAGAATTGCATTATTTGTTTAGTCGTTTGCAATGTGTTTTTAATAATAAACTTGTGATTCATTTTGTATTTGTTTTGAGGCATTTCGAGAAAGTTTTTTGGGGTTTGTTTTGTTATTTTTCTTTTTCCATTGAGTGAAGCAATTGTTTCGATCAATAACTCGATTTATAATTTGATTTAATTTTTTCAAAACAAAACTTTTTGATTAAAAGTACAAATAAAGTGTAGGTGCAGAGGTTGGTGTATATGATAGTGGTTATTATCTATTAGATAACCATCTATTATACAGTACACATTGTGTACTACACTATATAGTGAACGACTATTTGCCGATCGATAGTAACCTTCATATGATCGTTAAATCACATATTTGTTGCCCTATTTATTGTATGAATGCAACCGTTTGGTTGACTATTTGTTTAATAAATATATGCATAATTAGTATTGACATCAAATAAAACCAGAGTAGGACTTTGTTGATTTGTTTTGACATATTACATATAAGGAATATGTTATTAATGAAGAATTGCATTATTTGTTTAGTCGTTTGCAATGTGTTTTTAATAATAAACTTGTGATTCATTTTGTATTTGTTTTGAGGCATTTCGAGAAAGTTTTTTGGGTTTGTTTTGTTATTTTTGTTTTTCCATTGAGTGAAGCAATTGTTTCGATCAATAACTCGATTTATAATTTGATTTAATTTTTTGAAAACAAAACTTTTTGATTAAAAGTACAAATAAAGTGTAGGTGCAGAGGTTGGTGTATATGTTAGTGGTTATTATCTATTAGATAACTATCTGTTATACAGTACACATTGTGTACTACACTATATAGTGAGCGACTATTTGCCGATCGATAGTAACCTTCATATGATCGTTAAAATCACATTTGTTGCCCTATTTATTGTATGAATGCAACCGTTTGGTTGACTATTTGTTTAATAAATATATGCATAATTAGTATTGACATCAAATAAAACCAGAGTAGGACTTTGTTGATTTGTTTTGACATATAATCCATAAGTGATGTATGGGTTACCCAATCTCTGTGATTATGTCATGGATTATTCACGAGCACTGGCATCCCCTCCGAAAACATACAATTAGATTACTTCTATAAATGGATTAGAAATGCTTATCATATCAGTGACCCCTCTTATCATACATTGTTTTTCAAAGTTTTGATGTCTATATGTAGCTATTTATGAGATCATACAATTTTACCCTTTACATTTTTAGGGGTATTACTCCTACAAAAAACTATGTATACATTGCTCAGGGCAAACAAAATGTGTAATGCATTCCCCAAATGAAATATTAAATTACGAAATATCTATTAATAAACATTAGAAATGATATTAAGAAATGCCTTATCATTGCATTTATTTAATTAAGTTTTAATGCATGGATTTTATCACTCGATTCCTAAGATTTTTATTTAATTTTGTCGTTTATTTTATTGATCTGTTTGTGTCCACACATTTAGCCTTTACGTCTCTCTCTCTCTCTCTCTCTCTCTCCTCTCTCTCTCCCTCTCTCTCTCTCCGCACACATACTTAATGGTGTAATTAATTATTAAATTGGCTTTTATTTGTAATGTCTGTCCATCAGAACCCAGTCCTACAGAAGGAATTACACGAATTGACGACAAGTATTAAGAAGCTATCGGAGGAACAGGTATACAGTCTAACTGACCATCAATTTTGTCAATACTTTTTTATTCCCTGATTAAATCAAATGTCATTAAAGTTTCATACAATTGTGCCATACGTTTGGCTGTTAAGTCTGAATCGCTTTTTATTTATTGCTAAAACTTATCTACGAATTACGTTCAGTATAAGTAGGGTCGCTTTTTAAATGCATTATTAAAGTGAGTTAGATTTAATACAGTAATTTTATGAGTGTTTATCGCCCCTACAGTTTATGAGTAGTTTAATGCCGTTATTTTTATGACGTTTATTTGAAACAGATTTTTCAGCTGTTTTTCGTTGAGTTAGTTTTTGTTAGTTTTAGTTTTCCCACTAATCCGTACACTATTCACCAATTGGTGGTTCAGTTTAAAGTTGTAGTCATTTTCATATTGTATGCACTTTAATGTGGTTTTGAGTTAAATTGAGTTTACTTATCGTATAAAACAGTATTCAGATTATAATCACTAACAATAATCAGTAACAAAACTTTAGTTCTCGTAAAAAGTTTTACTAAGTTTTCTCGTATTGAAGTAATTTGTTTTGAAATACGATTTTCATATGTAATACTAATTGTGTGTTTGATTTGTACGCGAAAACAGAGAACGAAAATCCAATCATTGAAACAACAGATTGTCTTAAAGGAGAAGCCATCGAAAGAGCAGAACCTCGAGAACGAAGTGCTCAACAATGGCTTAAGTAATAACACAAACAGTAATAATAGCGTCAAAAGCGAGTGCCAACTGAAGCCGATCACGAACCGGCCGGCGCTCATCATACCGCAGCTCAGCCACAAAGGCGTGTCGCTGAGCGCGCAGTCAATCCGACGGCCGGCGCTGGCCATTAAGTCGATCACCGGTCAGACCCAGTTCCTGGTGCCGGTGCCGCACAGTTCCAACAAGAATAAGCTGGTGGTGGTGCCCAAGCAGAAGGTACTCAACTTTAACCAGTATCTCAAGCCCGTGGTGAAGATGCCGACCCTCACGGCCGCTCAGCCGCTGCGCTCGAGTCACGCGAATACGACGGCAGCGACGCCTCCGCCGCAGATGCACACGAGAGCCTCGGCCGACGCCCAGTCACTGTTGATCCGGTCGGCGAACGTCAAGTCACCCAAAGTGCCACTAAACAGGAGCTTATCGGGCGCCAGGAGTGCACCCAAAATGCTGACGGATAAGCAGTCGAAGGACCTGTTTATGATGTCTTTAGGTATGCTATCGATTGTTTGATTTGCTTTTAAATATACCGCAAAAAAGTTTATAATTAGTTGTAATGTGTTGGAAAAGTTTTTAATTTCTGACCACTAATCGATACGTATGTTTTGTCTACCCGTGCCTTAGGACTGGTCACCAAAGAGTCATTGGCCGAACTCCAGAGCCGCAAATGTGAGCGCAAACGGCGGACGACAGCCAACCCCCAGTTCTCGTCGGCGGCACTCGAAGCCAAACGCATCACAAAACTAGAGATCGCCGAACGAAAGGCCAAACGCCGGCTACTCAACAACGGCGACACCGGGAGCTCACACACGGGGTCGGCGACCAACCCGCACATCACACCGCCGGCCGCCGGTCCCCATATGCCGGCTCTCAATAAGACCAACACTCAGACCGTCAATAATAACGCCACGAATCCCAAGTCAATTGGTGTCGAGCAGCAGGAAATATCTCCCGGTATGTGCTGTCTGTCCTCTCACCTGTGGACTACATGCCTGTCCCCTATTGTCGCAGAATTGAGTTATTGCGACAATGATTGTGATTATGATGTTAACTAATGTGATGTCTGTGTGTTTGTGGCCCACAAATAGGCTTATATATCGTGACGACAATCGGCAAACAATTGTCGGCCAACTGTTTTGTGTGCGAAGAGCTGTGCGAATGTGACTGCGATTCCATACTGTTCTGTAAGCCCTGTAAGACACTGTTCCACGCCATGTGCACCACCACTAAGACGGACATCACCCAAAACAACGCACTCCCGAAGTGTCCCAAATGCGAGACACAGCGCAAGAAGAACGAGGAGAAGTTGGCCCAAAAGCGAGAGGAAAGGGATAATCTGGTCGTCAAGAAGAAGGAGTTTGAGGACCAGTTGCTGCAAATGAAGAGAGCCCTACAGACTCTCAAACTTAAGATTAGAGTATGTCTTCTAACAGTCTCTCTCTCTCTCTCTCTCTCTCTCTCTCTCTCGTGTCAGTGAATAGAATTAACGCTATTTTGTAATTAATTAAACCGTATTATCATTTACCGGTCATATTGTTTTCACTCTATGAGAGATTATTTACCATAAAGTTTGTTTAATTCAAAAGTTTTAGGGCTTTTTACATAACTTTCCCCAACTTTTAGCTAAAATTATTGGTGAAATGATTTTGTTTGCAAAGTTAACACATGTTTTGTGTTTGTATTGTAGGAAAAGAGTGAAGAGAAGGTGAATCTAGTGGCCAGTCATGAGATTGTTCAGCAAAAAGTGGACAAAATCATCGAAACGTTGAAATTAGTTGAGGACACGAGTGAATGGGAGGACGGGTTCGCAGCCGGACTCCAGGCCACGGCTCCCAACGGCTCGACAGTCGCACAAACACTACACAAGACGTTGACGAGTAAGCCATCCATTCAGATGTTGTCGTCGGTGTCGGTGTCCGTCGATGAGGTGGTGGACGACGAGGAGGAGCTCGACGATGAAGAGGCCGATCAGGATATGGAGGCCATGGATGACGAGTCGCGCAAAGCGGTCCAACAGTTAGAGCGACTCAATAAGGCGTCCGAAGAGGACGAGTTGAACGACGAGGAAGAGGAGGAACAGGAGCTCATGGATACGGATGAGGCGAATAAGAGGTACGCACTGGAGCTCCGGTGCGATGAGGAGGTGCGGCTCGAGTCGTCGCCACTGACAGTGAAGGGCGATGAGGAGGAGCAGACGCCGACGACGCCTACCGGTGCCGAGACCTCCGGCATCGATATAGTGGAGGAGTCGGACGACCGGCACATACAGGAGGAGACCAAAGAGGAACTGTACGAACTGGAGGAATGCCATGAGACCAGACCCGAGATGTACGAGATATACGTGGAGGAAGTGCATGACCACAATGTGGGTGATATGGAGGCCATGGACTCTGAGAACGTGGGCTTCTTCGACACCGAAGTGGTGGACCCGACGTCCGACTCGCAGCACATGAAGGGCCACGAGTTCAGTAGTCAAGAGGAGCATCAGGTTATGCTTTATTAACATTAAATTAATTATTAATTTATTTATTTATAATTTAAGTGTAAAAAGAGTTTTGCAAAAAAGTAATTAAATTATATATTATTATTATAAATGAAAAA